>JAZGTK010022565.1:0-10233 GCA_036877625.1 Ambastaia sidthimunki | reverse complement strand
CACAAATGGCTTCTCAGATGTAACCATAAAACTAGCAGTTTACTAAAAAATGATTATCCTGCCATCAGTTACTCTTTACACTTATGTTACTCATTACCTGTATAATAAAAGTCATCCATATTGACTACTGTAAAAGAACCATAATAAACCACTATAATAGTTGTATGTGTCTTAATTTGTTTGAAACAAAAACGAGTTTGGAAACATGGGGGTAAGTAAACAATTACTTTGGGTAAACTATGTCTTTAAATGGGAAAAACCTAGAGAAAATATTAAAACAAATATGAGATGCAGATTTAAGTAAAATATTTTCGCCTTATGAAAAGTTACATGTAATTTGTTTATAACAGTTAGTATATGGGGTTTTTCTTTGTTACTTAAACAGTTTTGAGCTTTAAGAGTGTTCTGTATACTTATTATATATTAATTTACTGTGTTCGCAGGGTTTCAAAACCAAAGATGGATATTTGATTGTGGCAGCAGGAAATGACCAACAATTTATGAAAGTGTGCAAAGTAAGCAGAGAACTTTTACTGTAGCAAAGATTAATAAATCTAGTCAAGCTTTATTTGTTCATTTTTAAAAACAGTCATATTTTACATTTATTTTGACTGATGGAAAGGCTTGCTAACGGTTGTGCCATATAATCTGTCTGTTTGTCAAGGTTCTGAGCTTAAATGATCTGGCAGACAGCCCGAAATACAAAAGCAACACATTAAGAGTTGAGCATCGCAAAGAGCTGCTGCAGATTTTGTCTGAGAGGTATGTCAACATGAAATCAAAGTGATACATGTTCCTGCTTATATTGTGCACGATTTATCATTTTTTTTCAACAGATGGTTTGTCCTCATAATCCCATGTGGGCTTTTGGTTATTGTTGACCAGTAGGTTGATGTTAACCAGTAGGCAGATTTCTACAATATTTATGCATTGTTTGCAGTGTTAAGATGCTCGGTAGACCTTTACCAGACCTTGTGGCCTCTACAAGCTTGTCAGAAATGCTGTTATGGAGTGCTCCACTATGAATTTACATTCGGGTTTGGCTGCATTCTGGTTGGCTGGCACGCTTTTCATGATCCAATAAGCTCTGAATAATCAAGTCATGCCCTACATTATTTTTATTTTTATATATGTATATTTTTATTATATATATAATTATATATAATTTTTATTATTATTATAATTATCATATATTATAATTATATAATATATGATATTTATAGACATGATTTAGAATTATTTTATTACATTAGCTTGTTTTCGCATTTCACAAATACGTAACGTTGGGTGGGTTGGAGCAAATGGTTGACTCACAAAATGACAGGACCGTTTTCAATCAAGAGACTTGGGAAGTTTAATAAATAAAAAGCCAAATCAATGATTGTAGGCATTTAAACACTTTGATCAAGAACCCGCAAAGAATCCTTCCAGACAAAGAGTTTGTCATGCACAAATGTTCTTGTCTGTACAAAATTCAAATAGTACATTCTGATTGGACGAATCAGCATCAGTCACTAAAGGTCAAAACATGGTGTGAGAGAGTGTTTTAACAATATGAGGAATTTTATATGTTTACAATATTATTGGAAAAAGTAGCCTGGAAGAACTTTAATTACAGTTGGCATGTTAAGTCAAATGTCTTAAAGGGTGCTGGTGGTTTTCGGGCATTCATGTCAATAAGGCTCTTGTCCTGAAGGGACATGGAGAGGATGTGGCCACATATGACTTACATTTTTCTCTTTGTATTGTGTCCTTGCACTGCTCCCTTCTGTCCTTCTCAAAACCTTCATTCAGATTTCTCTCCCTCTGTAGGTTTGTGGAAGAGACGACAAGGGAGTGGCTAAGACGCTTTGAGGGCACAGGGGTCCCCTGTGGCCCTATCAACAACATTCAGCAGGCGTTCAGCAACCCGCAGGTTAGTGTACATTTACATTAGGGTCAGGGAAGCAACTTTTCAAGCCATTTATAGTTATAGCACATAATATAATAATAGATTCTTAAGTAACAATAAATGACATTAAGTTGTTGTAAAAAAATAAGTGGCCACTTTTATTGTCACAATAACACATTTTTGATTAGTAAAAAGCAAAGTCAAGTTTGATGCTTTGCTCCACATTAGTAGCTAATAAAGTTAAAAACAAGCAAAACGCTATCATATGAGCAAACCCCCAGAGTATGCAATTTAACACTGTTAGAATGTAAACCTGTTATTGTACACCAAAAGTGCCTCTCACACACATACACACACTTTTAAATCCAACCAAATGTGGTACAAAGGGTGCATGCTCAACAGTCCTGTCAACCTGCTGATGTCCTCAAATCACATATTCATCAATTACCAAACATTATTTTTGTGTTGATTTGAAACACATTGAGATAATCAATCTTGAAATATTCTGCTTGCAGTTTGCTATTTTTAGGGTTTTACTACCAAAAGAACGTGAAAACATATTAGTCATTCATAATTGCATAATCAAAGGCAGTTTAAAATTGGCAGTCATAATGATTTGCAGAACAATAGCAAGAGAATATGTTGACCATGTGTCTACAGCTGAAACACATAAATGCACATTTGGACACACCTGCCTTTCTTTCAGTACAAACTGACTGATAAAGTAACATGTCATGCAAGTTTCCATGAGATGATTTATAAAATACTAAAATGTGTGGAATTTTAGCGTTTCTGTCTGGTTATATAATTGGGTGTTTCTTCAACTATGGACAGTTTTATCCCTGTGGTCGTTTAGAAATTAAACTCCCTTAAAGAGGTATTTTACACAAAAAAACTGTTTTTGTTTTGCTTTGACCAATAAAATAACCTTAAACAACTCAGTTGCAGTTTTCACTCAGTTTTCACAATTAAAGTTATCAGTTATTATGTATCTACTACTTTTTATTGCGTGGTTTTATTTTTATTTAGCAAATGCTTTCAATAGGCTTCCAGTAGGCTTAAAACAGGGTCACTCCCTTGGAATAATTTATTAAGTGCCTCGCTCCAGACTATAGTTCTTCAGTTACTGTGGGATTTTTACCTACAGCCATTCAGTTACCACCCATCCAGCTAATCAATCATAATCATATCATCGACATTAATGGTACAACAAAAATGTAATAAAAATTGATATTGTATTAAGTTACATTATCAGAAAAACTATTATTGAATCAGAACCCTGTTCAGAAGCAGCCCTATAAACTACCTGTCTAACGAAGCCCATTGCATTGTTTAACCCTAAGTACTTTTATTTATCATTATAAATCTCAAAGGATTTGACTTGTTGTGGATAATAAAGCTTGTGTCTAGACGTCGGTCTGAAGTCATATAGCATGCCTCGTGTCTGTATCAGCTGAAGTTTCACAAGAAATGTCCAACACGATTGCGTTCTGGCGGCTTTGACAGTGGGGGCTGATGAATCCATCTGGAGATCATATCTGTCAGAGGACAGAACAAATGTGTTAGCCATTGCTCTTTTTGACCGAGCAATGAAACCAAAAACAGCCAGCGTTCACTGGAGAAAACAGCAGTAGCTGCAAGGGCACAGAGGAAATTAGCCGACAGACGTGAAGCGCAAGCTAAGAAGATGATTCAGGAGAAGGGACAGCTGCACATGCAGAGGACAGAAAACCAGATGTAGAGGATAAGGACATGGAGGTTAGTATTAGAAAAAGATGGAGTGGGTGATATTAGGAGTTGGTGGACGAGCATTGCTACGGTGAGACAAATGAGGAAAGCAGATATGGGTAGGGTAGTCACTGAAATTCCATAGGAAGCACAGAGGTCACTGCATCTGATTAACTGATGTAGTAGTTGAGCGTCACAGAGGTTTGTCTTCACTGCATTTGACCAAAGATGGAAACAAATCTGGTCAATAAATCCTACATCTGCTGCTGTTATTCAGCTGACCTTCATTCAAAGCTGTGTCTTAAGTAACTTCAACCTGTTGAAGCATTATAATTCAGTGTTCTTCCTCTTCACAAAGCATAACTTAGGCTCTTCCTGTTTTTCTTATCCAAACATCTTCCTAGAAGTTATCAATGTCCTCTTTTGACACAAGCATAATTCAAGATCTCTCTCGTGGTGCCATTTGTCACTCCAAGCCCTCAGAACCTTGGCAAGACTTGACTTGAAAATTTTAAATGCTTACAGCTTTCAGCACTGTTAATAAGTTCTCACTTGATTGTGCCACAAATTAAAAACCACTCAGTTTTACCACCCAGATCTCTTTCGGTTGTGTTTGTGTCAAAGCAATTATCATGGCATAATAATTTTTTGCTGAAAATTTATGCTTGTGCCTCCCATCCACCTTCTTTGAAGCAACTGTTATAGTTATGTAACTTAATTTGTAGCCCATTGAACCTAGAAAAACTGTACTGGTGAACTGGTGTTAACCGTCAGACATTTTCCACTGAATCTGTATCATCAAACAAGTAAAAAGAAATCCTCATGGAATCGTTTGAATTTCTGTCATGAAATGTATTGGCTCCATTTACAATTTCCAGTGACGTTTCCTTGACGTCCATTGACTTTTCTTCTTTGTTCCGCCTTGCACGCTTTAGGTATCAGGTTGCTCATACCTCTCATCAGTCTCATCCGTGACTGCCAGGTTATGTTTTGGTCTGGATCTCTTGCCAGTCGGCCTTAGTCCCCAGTTGCTGTCTAAATGTAACAAAAATGTGCAGGTTACTGCCCATTTCACCATTGAGCCACACACCTGGATTAGGTCCAGCAAAATATTAATATTAATATTGTATTTCCAAAGCATCAGGCCTGTTATATCAGGTGCCAGGCACAGATGTTGCATTTGGACAAAATGGCTCCCAGATGTGAGAGTGGTTGAATGTTAAGTACTCTCACGGACAAAAAAAAGGGGAATAAGAGGATTTCTGGAGAAAAGCCCCTTTGTTTTTTAAGCTTCCAAGCCTTACTAAATAACTGGATGTTATTGTTGTGTGTGCATGTGTAAATGGAACTCTGTTTATCTGAATCTTGTTCTTTTAGACCTGAGTCTGTTTCTGGTAATCCAAGAAAGAGTTTAAATGAAATCCATACCTATTTGATCTCTAGCATGTAAGGACAGAGGAATTCAAGCTATCATTATTTAATTTTCTTTTGAGGAATGTCTTTGGAAACTTTCTGTTAGTCTTTTTTCCGACTTCACTGGGAAAACTGATTGCTATGCCTTGGTGAACAGCTTCCTGTTCTGTGTCATTTAACTTCTTCAATGCTTTGCCTCCTGCATTCCAAGATGCAGCGTTTAGCTAACCACAATCATTCTACAATTTTATGAATAGAAATAAATGTGTTACCTCAAGGAAGACATTGCTTGCTGACAAACATGTTAAGCATGTCTCAGTGGATTGAATGATGACCTGTAGTTTCCTACAGTATTTCTTTGTGGATGTGGAGATTTTGGAGTAAACCAGCTGTGCACAATAACAGATAATTACCGACCTTGGTGTTGTCTCACGACAAAGTTTTCCACCAAATGTTTACAAGTAAAGGGATGTTTCCGGGCCCTGTGGACCTTCAAATGCACCCAAATGAGTGGACAGCCAAGCAGTGGAGCTTAAACAGATGTTGCAGGCTGCACTGTTGCAGGTTGCAAAGATCCCACTGTCTCCCATTAAGTTCTAGCACTGTTGATGCAGTAATTCGTCCAGTCATATGGGAATGTACTGTAAGTTTGGATTGTTTTAGCAAACACACTGTATGATTTCTTGGTCAGACTTAATAAAGTCTTAAATGTAGTTGGCTGAACTGCTTCAGTTTGCATTGGCAGCTCATGGAATAGTTCAAAAACCTAAAGTCTCAGATAGCTCAGGCTTTTTTCCAGATGACCTGGGCTTGCTACTAGCTCAATGCATTTGAATTGTCTCCATAACAGTAATCTCTATGAGTAATGGAGGTTTACTCAAAGCTTGCTCCAGTAGTTTTTTCTAGTTTCCCATTGTTATGGCCCAGGGCTCATGTAAAAACAAAGGGCCCAAGTGTTGTAATTAGATTGGTTTGGCACAAACTGATTGCCATTGCTTGAATCTTGGTGTGCATGATAAACTTCATTCCTTATTCACTTTTGTGCTCTTCTTGGAACCAGTATTTACACTGACTGAGGGCAGAAACAGGTGAATAGAAGTTCACTGCTGTTTTGTGGTTGGAGAAAACAGTTGGAAACTTTGAGTAACCTTAGAAGGCCTGCACATTTTTGTAACAGACTCACCTTGTTGTCTTCAGTTGCAAATGGAATTGTCTATTGGAGATAACCGAAGAAAGGTAAGACTAATAAAGTGAATACCATCCTTAACTAATGGACAATCTGTTTTGTAACACATTTAAGCAGCCACTAGTTTTCTCATTAGTTTAGTTAGTTAGTTCTCATTAGTGTTTTCTAGTTTATCTAATTTGTCTCTCTATTGGCTGGATGATGTATCTCCACACAGGAGAAGAAGTGACAAAAGAATATGCTGTTTACTTTTTGTAGTCACTAAAAGTTAGGCAACTAGATGATGCTTCCAGTGGTTGTTGGTTTTGCTTGTGGTTGGTGGTTTTGGATGGATAAGCTAACAGGAAGAAATTATCAGAGGTACTTTGGATGTTAGGAAACAAATGTTGTAAATTACAGTGTTATCCAAAGCCTTCCATAGATTTTCCCATGATGTTCATCCAAACTCCACACTACTGTGACACAGTAGTGTAATTATCTGTAGGATAAAAGCTCTTATCCTGTTAAATGTTCTTAAACTGTTTATTTAAAATGATGCTGATAAATAGTAGGTGTAAATCTAATTATTTTATTGTGAATTTGGAATAATTTATTTTCTCTGCAAATATTTTGTTTAACTGTTGGCATAACTACAACCCTATATTTTTGGCAGTAGGTATGTTATGCATAATATTCTGCCGTATCAATAGATTTTTCTTAGTCCTTCATTGCACTTTGCCTTGAAGATTATATACATATTCCCAGTGTCCTCAATGAAGCGTTGTATATTCTCAGTTTTAGCTGGCTGAACATTAGATCCTGTCATTTGAAGCTGTGAGCCCCGGCAGCAAGTTACACACTCCACCCCGTCCTTCTCTTTTCATCCCTGTGAATCACTTAGCTGAACACTCTGACCAGTGGACTCTTTGCTTTATTTCACTGGGGATTAAGCTCCCCAGGAGCCGACTGAATGAAAGGGAAGAGCGTGATTGTGGTGCATTTTTCACATGAACAGTGCAATGGGATCCACCCCATGGTCATACTCAATTTAACTAAACAGCTGTTGAGCTGAATGGGTTGTAGTAAGAGTGAATTGTATGAGTGGACATCTGGCCTGTATTAGGGCACTAGCAAAAATGTTAAACGAAGCAGAGGTCATAATTGTAAAGAGCAAGTATGCTTTTTCAAAAGAATGCAAATGAGGGTTAGGGAGAATGTCATTAAGGAAAATCTGTGCAATGCAATGTGGCCGAATCACTTCAGTGAGGGTGGCTGAGACAGTCCTCAGCTTTTGCCATCCATGATGAAAGAAATCAATTCTGTTTGGGCAAGAACATCTTTGTTTGCATGTAGCACAGTATAACTGATGCTATAGAAGAAGCAGAGAATGTACTGTAAGAGAAGAAACTGCACAAAAGGTGTTGGTATTTGTTGTTGTGTGTATTGTCACCACACCGGGTTCATTTTAGAGCTACTCTAGACAGAAGGAAAATTTGTCAAGAAGAAAGAAACCCCACTTTGTGCCTTAAAGATCGATGAGGCCAGCTCAGCCTGTCAGGCACAAAACAAGCAGAAATATGGAAGTGTTTAAGTATTTATAGTCTTTGTAAAAGAGTATCTGTATTTGAGTATTTAAGTATTTGAGTAAATCATTTGTTTTGGATGCGATGCTGTTATCTCATATATTATTTCATATTTATAAATTATAATTGCCATATATTTTATTCTATTGCGTATGATTTGAAAGAGGTTATAGCTACACCACTACATACAGTGCATGGTTAAGCTGGTTTGTGAATGGTTAATGCAGTATCACGTTGCATTTCACGTTGAGATATTGCTGAAGTGTTATATCTGTTTATTGGAATTGCCCTTCAGCATAGTTAGTGCAGCCAAGTTAGCAAAGGGATACATAGAGAGACCTACTAAATATCTGTATATTGGAAAGCTCAATGTGACCCTAAATTGCAAAGCTGTATTACAGATGCCCCAGAAGCAGTTATGTGAAAGTTGCATTATTCAAATACAAAGCTGGCTCACCATAGGCCTGAGCCTGTTTCCATCCAGAAGGAAGCATTCAAGGTTTAGAGATGAGCTGAAAGAAACTCCTGATGTATTGTGATACAGAGTAATTTATGTCTTCTGTCTTGTGGGAGGACATTTATATGTCCAAATGGTCCCCAAACATCCTGCCATCCTGTTAGCTTGAGGGAGAAGGAAACTGTGAAACTCGGCTCTGGAAGTAGACTTTGTATGTCTACCCGGTTTCATAAATGTCACTACATATGTGCTGGCCTGAAAGTGTGTTCGTGAGCTGGAAGGCATTTCAGTATGTCCCTTTTTGATGTGCCTCCAGCGGTTTTAGATGCTTTGCTCTCTTTATGTATTTGTCCTGAAGTCATTGCTTCAGCTTCCGCCCCATCATGCTGTCCAGAATGGGATGGTCTTACTTTAATAGTCCTTGATGACGGCGTAGATCAGCACAGCTGTGCATGTCTGCATATGATGAGCTGCAGGTGGAGATATTCAACGGATGATCACCTTCCTGTCCTTCTCTTTCTGGCTGTGTCTGAAACTTAATGCAGCTGCTTTGCTGCCTTGTTGCCCATGAATTTCAATGACAAAACAGACAGTGTTTTGTGTGTAGTACCTCAAAGTACATTAATAAATGAATATACTCCTTTCAAGCACTCCAGATGTCATTTTTTTAGGCTTTAGGCGCACAGGATTGTGGGAAATCTTGGGAAGGGAAGCATACTGACATTGTAGTAGACAGGATGTTATGCAAATGGTTGTTATGAGGATGTTCCTTGTTGTGTTCTTTCTCCCATACACTGCCTGAGAGGACAGCGGTTTTCGGACGCAACATTTATTTCTCTGTCTAGTCTTGAGTCATCTTATTGTGAAAATCCTCCTGGCTATTTGGTTTCTCTTTCAAACACTTTTCTAATAAATAAGGGACGTGTGGGAAGGACTGATATTGAATGCAGGGGAAGAAGGAGCAGTTCTCCTGTGCTTATGAAGATGTTATGAAAGGGACAGTCAGAAGAGGGGGAATGATTTATTAAGTGTCCTTCCTGTTACCTGCCCTTTGAGGCCACAGGGCCCCTAGAGGTGAGGAGTAGTGGAGAGATGTGTGTCAGACACATATGATACAGGCCCAAAGCAGCAGCCCAAGATTAATGA
The DNA here is from genome assembly GCA_036877625.1 of Ambastaia sidthimunki. Classification (NCBI taxonomy): domain Eukaryota; kingdom Metazoa; phylum Chordata; class Actinopteri; order Cypriniformes; family Botiidae; genus Ambastaia; species Ambastaia sidthimunki. The sequence continues at coordinate 850 of JAZGTK010022565.1, read as the reverse complement.
ATCCCCAAATGAGAGTGCCGGTCAGTCATAAGACTCTTTGCTGGCACAGAATCTTTTGAAATGTCTGTGCTCATCTGCTTCTGGACCTCAACCATCTGTAACAAATGAATACCCTTCAAAAAGATTCAGTGTATGAATCCAATATTTTCACCTTGACTAGAGTGCAAAGAGATCTTTCCATGTGAATAAAAGGTCAAAACTGTCTTTGCTCACCCTGAAAATGCACTATATCTCCCATTACTATACAATTGAACAAATATGGGTAGTGTTAAAGCCAAAATTACTGAAGACAAAACCATTTTTCAGCAAACTTTTTGTGCAATTGTAGTCAGATTAATTAAAATTGATTAATATGACCAAATAAACTATTGATTGTCAGTAAATTACAAACTATAACTAGAATCAGATAATATGGAGATGTATAAAATTGGGTGGAATAACTAATGTGACAAAAATGTGACACTAAATAAGTGATTGAAAACTAAATAAATTAGAGTTAGCACACCTTACTTCATTCAACTTTAATGAGTGTCTGTTTATTGTGTTAATCACTATCATGTCCAGAATGAGACTGTGTGGTTATTATGATACATGGTGAGTAATTATGACCGTAGGAGCAAGGTGTTTCAATAAACAGTTATGTGTATTTACACATGTATATTCACATGTACTTTTTTCATTTACAAGATCATCTGTGTTAGAAGTGAATTGTATTAGAGGGTTTGTTGGTCATTTCTGGGAGCTGTCCCAGAATGACCTTTATTTAATGTTACCCCGACATTGCTTGTTGTTTTCACAATGGCTGCTCGAGTCACCTGGGAAACATTTGCAGTTGTCAACAACTCTCTTT
>JAZGTK010022564.1:0-10234 GCA_036877625.1 Ambastaia sidthimunki | reverse complement strand
GACTACTCGTTGTGTGAATCGAATAAATAAAAATATACAATAATTGCAATAGTTGCTCTTATATCATCCTCATTAAAAACAGCATAACAAAAGTGTTCCTGTAGCTCAGCTTAAAAAACGTGGTATTTGCAATGCCTGTATATATATATATTGCTCCTGTAGCCAGTATATCACCCCTATATATATATAAAAAATATATACCCCATTTTAAAGCATTTTAAGTCACTTTGGATAAAAGCAATGTATCAACCTTAGTGAGGTGCAGTTTTCCCCCAGAACCTCTAGTGCAGATGATCAGATGTTTGGAGAACAGGAAACACTGCCTCTCACCCTCCTTCTTCAAAGACAAAGAGCCCAATCTGCCACGGGTGATCTTGCCCTTCTCACTCATGGGCACCAGGATCAAAGATCCTAAAAAACATGTACGATAAAGAGACAAAGGTATAAGAAGGATGTGTTAGATCTGCAGGTGAAGCAGAACAACCAAGAGCAGGAACTACAGGATTCATAAACGTTCTTATCAGACGTTTCCTCTTGTCTGCGTATCCCACGCTGCATCCGTGACATTTTCGATCCGGGGCTCTACAGAATGGTAAGAATGTGATTACACTTGGAAATGAAAGAATTGGTCTGTTCTTTGAACACACAGGACTCTTCAGAGACTAGCAGGATTAGGACGCCCAATTCTTTGAGTTAACGCTCGGCTTTGTGGTTGTGGGGAAAGACAGGGTAGCCCAGAAAAGCCTCAGAGAGGGAAGGGGTGCAGTGGGTTTGACAATGAGAGGTGACAGGACTGACAGTTTGCAGAAAAGAACAGAGGAGAATCCAGCCTTCTTCTTATCAGGGATCTGTGGCCCCTTTTCTGCAGAGCGTTTAGGAGGACGTGTGTGTGTGTGTATGCTGGGAGGGTGTGGGGACTTTACCTTGTCTGACAAAGGTCTGGCTGGTGTCCAGGAGGATCTCACATCCCTCCACGATCATGCGCTCGATGGCGAGGTTTTTTCTGATGTTCTCAGTCTCGCTCACCTCATCATGCATGATTCTGTGGAGGTATCGCATTTTGATACTTAACAGCAAAACTGTTTTTTAATCAGACACGTTTCTGTGTTGTTTACATGTGATTTAGAATAATTAAAGTAATACGTTCCACCAAATTAAAATTTTTAATATCATTGTTTACTAACCTGCATGTCTTTTCAAAAACTTTCCTTTTTATGGAACTTTTTACATATAGTAAAGTGAATGAAGACTCTGGCTGTCAAGTTCCAGCATGACAAAAAGTACCATGAATGTTTTCTATGTCATGCACAAATCAACTATTTATGGTGCTTGTTTTAATTTTTTTTTAGCTCAGATACCCATTCAAAGTGGCCAATACATTCATATACAGAAATTTTTAGTGTTCCATGGAAAAATACATTTGGGTTTAGAACCGTTTGAGGGAATAATAAAAACATTTTTTAATCATTTGTTTAAAGCTTGCAACTGTTTAAAAAAAAATTTAAATAAAAAAACACCTTTTGGAAGTTAATTAAAATATATATAAAAAAAGAAAATTTAAATTAAGGTTTACAAAATTTAGATTAGAAGAATATTAATAGTATTCAATTATACAATAAGATTTCACTGTATATTATTAATAATTATGGGATGGATGGGTGTGGTATTTTAATGTACCTAGAAAGCTCCTCCAGTTTTGACTTGGCGTAATCCAGGCTGTTTCTCTCCACATGCTCGTGTGGCGTGTGTGCCAGCAGCTCGTGGAGGGTCAGGATGTAACGAGGAATCTGCCAGACAAGAGACACGGAGTCATAATGTCAGACAGGAAGGTGCTTTTCTGTTTTTTTGCCTTCTGTTGCAAAACACACTCATAGCCACACTTAGTCATGTGCACACGCAGAAATCCAAACCAAACTATCTGTGCTCCATTCTCACAGGGGAGAACTATCACTAATATGTATTACTAGAGCTACAGGGCTTCTAATAGACCATGCTGGGGCAAATCATATGGAGCCTTCATACCAGAACCTGATCTGAAGCTGATTGGTTAAGCCAGTCAGGAGGTATTTTTGTAATGCCAACACACTGGTATCCCATGCTGGGGATCACCAGCCAAACCAAACATGCTGGTAACATGTGCTTTATTTTCCAGCAGGAGATCTTGTGACTTGAAGCATGGAAGATTATGATCACCTGAAACATAGGGTAGGTGAGGAAGGTCTCCAGGGTGCGTTCCTCACAGTCAGGCTTGGCTTCATACTGCTTAAGCAGCTTGTCGAAGTCGCGGTTCTGCTTGCAGTGGGCCAAGATCTGCAAACTGTACTGGTGGTTACGCACAAACTCCTGGTAGATGTTCAGCATGGGCAGCAGGATGTCAAACAGGTCAGCTGAAGGTCATGAACGAAGATCAAAATCAATGCAACTTAGGTGACATCTGAGACACTTTAGAAAAGCTAGCTTGCGATTTGTGGAGTCCACAGAATGTTCTTTGCTATTGGTTGCCAAGTGTTCTGGCAGTGCACTCACCCAAAACTAATGTTGGCCAGCTTGCTATTCGAGCTTTCAACCCTTGGTAGAATATCTGGTGTAGAAACATTATGGTTTCACTGGAGAAAAAAATGAGATGTGTCAACAACAACAAGCATTCAACTGTGTTTGTTAGGGCAATCTCTAAAATCTGTGTTTTAATTTTGTTAAGATGTTCATCCTAAAATTTCTAAAAAGTGTTGACATATACAGTAGCACGAATACAGAGTTATAGAACTTAATGTTCATTGCAAAGGTCTGATAATCTTGTAAGAATGTAATGAGACATAATTGAGTCCATTTTGAAATGTCTGACTTTAGTTTGTCAACTTGTAGAAAATCACAGTTCTAATATTTGTCTTTTTTATCTGATTAATATTTGTCTTTTAATTCATTTAAGATTTGTTCTGGAAGTCTAAAGGAGACATATAATTAATGCCATATAATTTAAAAACAAATGTTTCTAAAATTTCAAAAGAAAGGTGAAAAGCATTAAACTTAGGAAGAAGTTTCGATTTGCTCTCCAATTAATCTTATTTCTGTCTAGTAGAAACAATTAAGATATTACAGAGATTTCATTTGAGATGTTCTTTCTTCTCAAGTTGAAAAGAACAGAAAACTCATTTAGCACGGTTACTTTAACTGTGTACTTTAACTGTGTACTTTAACTGTGTACTTTAACTGTGTACTTTAACTGAAACTGACACTTACCTGTTCAGGAATATGCTGCTGACATCATCGTGGGTTATGGGCGGTTTCTTGGAACTGGCGGCCATGCGAAGCGGTCTCAAGAAGTTGTTGACGAGGATGTGGAGCTGTTGGACGTACTCGGCTTCTGCCTCCAGCATGCTGAAGACGACCTGGTTCCTCTTCCTCATGCTCTCTGCGTGTGGAGAACGGATGTAGTCCTGAATGATGGTCTTCCACTTTCTCCGGCACATCCAGCCCCTCAGGAAACTCTGCACCTGAGACGGGAACATGAAAATGCACTTAAGTTCCTCAGGAATTAATATATATCAGGTATATGAGTAACTATTATAAAACATCATGAAGGGTTGAATGGAAATTCTCTTTAAGGCTCAACATTAAGGATGGTCTTGCTGGCTTAAATGTTTGGTTTTCTGTGATGTAAACTCTTCACAAGTTAGCCAGTTGGCAAATGTAAAGTTTTGTTGAATGGCTTGTGAGTTGCGTCAGTTGGAATGGGTTGAAAATAATAAACAGGGAACAGGGAGGCTGAACAAAATGGTAATGCTGAGACCTCGGGTAATAGAGTTACAATCTTAAATGATGTTACAATCTTAAATAGAGTTACAATCTTAAATGATGGAACGGCTTCTGTGTGGTGATCTTACTTTCTTGATTTTTTTGATCTCAGAGTCATCGTCACTGGGGGCAGTGGTGGGGCTCGACTGAATCTTCTCATTGTCTTTGAGCCTTGCAGCGATCTGCCAGAAAACAGCGACAGAAATATCAGAGTCAACACTTCCTTTGCAAAAAAAACGTCTTTCCTTCACTTCTTCTCAGCATGCTGAGAATGCGATTGAGTCAGGCCAAATCAGTGCCAGCTGAGACATGCGGCGCAATCTCTCGCCCAATCAAATCTCTGCGATGACACTTGGGTGATTTCTGATGCTTATCGTGTGCAAACGTTGGAATTATAACACGGCCCTGTGAATTACAAGGGAAACGTCTGGGGTACAAAAGAGGTGGGTGATGGATGCTGTAGTCTAAAGGTGAGAGTTGCATTTATTGGATGCAGGACCAAGGATGCGACACATACAATGCATCTGGGGTCATGCATATTCAGTACACCATTTCATATCGTCAGCTCCATTTGCACTTTAAAGTAAAGCCACTATTTGATCTGGCTGGTGAAGAATACAGCGGGATCACAGTTCTTCTGGAGAGCCGATTTTTATGAACAGAGATGCAAAGTGAAGAGTAAAGTAGTCTGGAGAAAGCTCTTGAAAACCAAATGCTTCTCCCACCAAATCGCTCTATTATTTTCCTGTTCCGAATAAGAAATGAACATGTAATATCCCCAACTTTTCATTTGCCTGTGAAAGATACTATAAACTTTACTTTATATGGGCTAAATTTGCTGATTCGTTATGCTGTGTAATCTGATCTGTTATGTTGATTCGAATAAGCAAAGTTATGTTCGTTAAGCAATGTTTACTGTACATATACGATCCCCAACACAGAACGCTGGATTGCAAATTTTACCTCTGATTTAAGACGTTCAATCTCAATCTCTCCATCTTCTATCTGTTGTCGAAGTTGCTTAGCAACTGTTTTCTCAGTCTCCACAATTTGGAGTAGATGGAGGTACTTCTGCATGAGCGTTTCATGCTCGGTAGCCAGGTTTCTGTAACTGCGCACAGAACACAAACACACACATACACACTCATTAATACAAACACACATGTATCTATCCACAAAAGGCATGTGTGCATACAGAGACAAAATAAAACTCAGCATTTCTTGCAATAAGGAACATCATGTTATACCAACATGGATAAAGCTAGAACATACACAGTATTCACACATATATGCACATTTATAAATCATACTATAGAATTTATAGTATAGATCACAATTAAACAGAATTGTCGGGGCAGCGTTTAACTTAAAACAGCAACTGAATCCAGATGCCTTCACGTTTATGCACACACATTTACAACTGCTGTGACACATTCTGAAAAAAACAGTCAAAATCGTCTTTTCCAGTGCAGAATGAGATCAGCACCCAACACCGGCCACCCTCACCACAAACATAAGAGCTGCTTATAAGAACATAAGAACTGGACCCTGTCTTCTGAGGGGCTTCTGAGTGTGTACTATTTGATATTGGCTCTATAAGAACTCTATGTGAAGCTGTTGGGAGTATTAAAGGATGAATTATGTCTTCCTTTGATCACTGCAAGATGCAATGCAAGATGAATCATGGATGGTCTGGCTGATTCATACTGACTCAATGAACTTCGTCCATTTCCAAACAAATCACACACACATCTTAAGTCTTTTAAAGTCAATATCAAACAATTAATTAATGTTATTACAAAGTATATTACAGTCAATATTAATGAGTGACAATTAGTGGCAAATTAACCAATTGCATTTGAAAACTATTTACATTTTATATTGTATTTCAGTGGTTGGCATTGGATGTTATAGACACTAAATTGTGTTGATTTAGCGTCAAACAAAGTTACTATCTTGATAAAGTAATAAACATGGCTTGATATGCTAATTAACATTATTTGATATGTTAATTTACATTATTTTTCATTATTGATTTACACTGTTTCATACATCCTATTCACTATTTATACTACATACATTTCCTTTAGCACAAGGTTAGATACTCTGACAACCATATACTACATGTGTCCTTGACTGCGCAAAGGCATTTGCTATTAAACCCACAAGAAAATGATGCTTTGTCTGTTAGTTTCCAATAGAGGATTCGAATTCAAAGTTCATTTCTAAAAATAAACAATACTCCCAGCAGAACCTCTGTAACATCCAAGATTGCTTAAACAAGCTTGAGGCTAATTATAGGTAATGAGACATGGAATCTGTCCACTTGGCAAAAAAAATCCTCTCTGTACTCATTTTTCCCCCTTCACAATAAACCTTTGTGTACAGAGCAGAATGTGGAAAATGAACTAAACCAGTGAATCTGTCTGTTATAAAAACGCAGTCTTGGTTTTCGAGAGTTCTCGTCATTTTTTCTGGAGTTTTCATCTGACTCAACTTTTACCTGAACACCCCTCTACAAAGCAGTATTTTTAGGCATGAGAAATCTTTAAAGAATCATTTTCAGTTCCCATTCACGGTGAGTTCTGATCCATACACGCTGCAGCATAAACACAAGCAACATCAGGATGAATATGGTAAGTTCTAAGTGAATTGGACAGGTGCAAATCTTGAAACGGCACTGAAAGCGTTTGCTCACCTGGCATGTGATATTGCTGCCACCCATTCATCGCAGTCCTTAACATCTTCTGTACGAAGCTCCAGGGCCTTCTGGTTCTCGTGGTTGAAGCCGATTGTGAAATAATACTGCAATACAAAATAAACACAAGCTATTCTTCACGAAAACAGATTTGTTTGCTTTGCAACCGTTCTGGATGATGTATGATACAGTGTATATACAGTACATACAATATACATAGTGTTTATCTTAATGACCGATTCCCGCAAAAACATGATTACGTGTGAAACTTGGGTGTTTTTGCACATATAAAATTCATGTGTCTATTCTGTAATGGCAATAAAAAACACAAAATCCTTTGCATATTCGAATAGTGCCCTGCATAGCCCAATACAATTAAACAGAAACAAGGAAAGAATTATCATGCGGTAAAACCAGCCTAATCTTTCAGGACTGATAAGTGAGAGGGCATTTAAAGTTCAGAGAACATAGGATCTCCTCACTTCCCTTATTGCATGTGCTAAGGGAAACCTTCCCATGCCTGAGATAGCACCATCTCTCGAGAGAATCACCATTAAACATGTAAACTGGGAGTATGGCGCATTACATAACTGTATGCTACCTGTTACCTAGCAACTCCTCCTTGCGCTAGCGGCTATGGCTGTGTATGCGCTACCCTTTTCTCTCCATTTCAGAAAGCCAGGCCTACTGAATCCCCACAACCTCCATTTCTGGTGCTCAGAGGACGTTTAAGACACCTTAGAGGTGCACAAGTAATTACATCACAGTCTTTTGTCTCAGGCAGTAAAGATGTTATTCACTGGAACAGGAGACAAGGGAGAGCTTGAGGGTTCGGCACCCACAGATACGCTTGGAAAAACAGTATTTAAAGAACTTTTAATTCAAATTATTCTACAAAAATTACTTAAAAGGCAATTTTAATGCACTCGTTTCTCTTTGAAACCAAACCACCTTTGATAATTCTCTCTTTTTGTATTACTTTTTCAGTGTTTTCCCACAACTTCACCTCCTGCTCATCAGCATTATTCCGGAATAGAACATTTTCACCACTGTTCACATTTCTCCATTTTATTCCTACACCATATTACGTTCTGTAAAACCTGTCCAATTTAGTTTACACATGCCTGAGATCAACCACAAGTGGCCCTTTGCTAAGCCCCACCCACTTTGCCTACTGTTGCCAAGGTGGGTGGGGCTTAGCAAAGGGTGACTTGTGGCTCATCTCAGATGTGTGTAAGCTCTGAGATATGTAACATGTAACTGCATCATACAACAAGTCATAGGAATGATGGGACACAACATAAGATTTTGCAAGAGACGTTTCTAAGACTTTCTATGATTGATGCATTGTTGTCTCTGATGGTTTAAGTAAGTTTCATCATCTACCTTTTCTTTCCGTGAGCACAATAAAGACTGCTATAGTACCCACAAAGCTGACTTCATCTTATTCAACTTATGGCTGAGTCATGTGTATTCACACACCTGACTTGCAAATGTATGTTTTTGAGCGTACATGCACATACAGCCAACAAACAGCCCTTTATCTGTGTTAGATCGATCCAGTGCTTTAAAACCACACCGTGGGACATATGAAGAACACGAGAAAAATGTGTTTCTGATTCACTGATGAAAGATCTTTGTAGCACAAGCCATCTGTAACCCAACCAATGAAAGTAAACTGGCAATAACAGACCAAATGTTTTGCAAGCGTTCAAATGAGAGAACAGTGACTACCACAGTCATCAAAAAGAACAAATATAGATAATGAACATGTGGTGTTTCCAATAAAGAGCATAAAAGACATTCAAGAACAATCAGTCTAAGCAGGATTGTTATCTTATGTCCTATCTGATTAAACAAAACAAGCAATCTTTAAATAACACATAAAATGTATGAGTTTAGATAGTTATTTTCAGATTGTCTCTTTCAACAATAGTTTACATACAAGACTTTTTGTGTCTGTACAACCTGTGACCTGTCTGTGACGCTTTTAGCAGCTGTGTGATGACAGTCATGGACTTACAAAACGGCCTGTAAAAATATACAAGTTTATCACCAATCCTCAAAACAGCAAGATATGAGCCCTCTCTAATATACAGGAATCCAAAAATGGGCATGGTGGTTCTGTTACCAGTCAAATCCATAATATACAGACATAGAATAAAGTATCTCTTTCCTTTTGGCCATTTTTCTTCATTTTACCAGTCGTTTTCAAAGAACATTTTATTATGTCTGTCTCAAGCTTGTATGCAAGTGCATTCTGTGAGAGGACCGAAATAGTGAGCATCAATAAGTCTCCGCTCTCGCTTTCTGTTGAGCTGCAAAAATGCAGCTGTTCCCGAAAGAGAGATGAGTGTTCTGCTATAAATGGGCCCTGACCCCTCAGAGGTACCGAACAGAACAAATTTAGCCCAAACAGCGTTAGCATTAATGAAGGAGACGCAATACACTGCTACAAGCTGCTGCTACACACACAAGGTCCCTTCCAACCAATCTTTTTCTCATGCAAATAAGAGTTGCCATAGGAACCATGGGCTCAAATGCAGATATATTTAAAACAGGGCCAATCAATGAATGGTAGAACAGAGTGATTGGTATGTTAATACAATGACAATATAAAGGTTTTCAACAGACTGCAAATTTGTGATGAACACACAAATGTTCACTATCCAAAAAGCTTTTGTTTTATTAGAGAATAGCATCTCTGGTACAGACGGGCATGGCTCAATTTAAAAACATTCAAACTGAAGGTAATTAGAAACTAAAATAGCATCACTAATTTTCCCTAATGTCTACTCGAAATATTACAAGAACATTACAACAATTTTGCAGGCACTGAGCGGTTAAACTGGTCTAAATGAATAAGGAAAGCAGATATACATGCATATCTGTGTGACTGCTTGCAATACTTTGAGCATGAGGCTAAACTCTAGATTAATGAGTGCCCCAGTTTAAAGATTAAGCAGTGAGTTACGTTTCTTCACCTCAAAGAGGCTTCACATTCAAAGAGACTGTCCAGCAAAGCCTGTATAATGCTTAATATTACACTTCCTATAGACCATAAGATGTTACAAGACATTGACATTGTTTGCTGTATAGTCTTTGGGTCGGATCCAATGATAAACATAGAACAAGCTGTCTTGCGGAAACACAGAGCATTCTAAGTCAGGTTACAGATTTAACATGCTTAAAACTTTTATCTAGTTAACTTAACTTTAACTTATTCTATTATGTTTCATTATATGTAAGAATGAGAGAATGGCAGAGTGTGTGAGACAGTCAAACACCAGGTCATTGATTGTGAGGTAACACTATCTGAATTCTGTTCTTCAGAGTATAACAAACAATAGCATCACATTTTATACCGCATACTGCTTTGTCAGCACAGGGACAGCTGTTCACAAGTTCTTACACTCACATTAAACTGCAGTCCATACACACACAGATAAGCAGGTACACATTTTACCACTAGATAAAACATCTTGGAGTGCAACATCCACCACTGGGCCGTATTCAGTAGCCATGCTGGTAAAATAACACATGTTTTTTGCTTCAGACTGCAATACAGCTGCATAAGACACTTTTGTTTGTAGGTTGCTGTTTATTAAATGTGCTCTCAAGTTTGTTTACATGTTGGTGGTTCTTCTTCTTCCCAAAGCTTTTGGACATTATACTGACACCTGTTGGTGTGGATGCATGCAGATTTTAACTACTGCCACTTCACAGTCATCTTTAGTTTTGTTT
>JAZGTK010022563.1:0-10234 GCA_036877625.1 Ambastaia sidthimunki | reverse complement strand
TCTTCCCGGCTGTACAAGCGGTCTGCAAGCTTTTTATCACCTCCCACCGAAAGAAATGGCCGTGATGTATGGCTACTGTTTATTTTTAATCGGATTCCCACGACAGATTATTACTTTGCTCTGCTCATTTCACGTCGGACAGTTTTACAAACCTGCCGGCTTCTCTCAGAACTCTCTACATGGACTCTCTGAGTCCATGTAGGCCGCCATAGCGGATTTGTTTACTAAATGCGGCCACCGCATTGGTCAAAAACGATCACATGACGGCCGTTTTACTACTTTCTTATTAAGCTCAAAGCGAACTAGTCCTCTATTAAAACATCGATTATAAAAAAAAACTGCGGGATTACGAAAGGAGAACTTTTACTTTCGAACTCAGTACGAACGTGTTTATTTTATGAAGTAAACAGTACGTAGATGCCAGAGGTCGGAACGAGATTCATTTTATAAACACATTTTGTCGGTTCACCTAATGGCCTATAGATCTAACACCTTAGCACAGATAACGATTTGGAAACACGAGAGTAATTCTTCTCGGATTTATTTCAGAGTGTTGATACGTCCCGCTCTCATCCCCGGGATACAAGAGAGGCTTGCTGTCAGACGGCCAGCAAAAAGACTTCATCTTGAATTTGAGGAGGACATTGAAGATGTTAAGATGAAAATCTGCATTGCCTGCAAGACATGGGGAGAGAGGACAATGGCATTCAGTACATTTTAATACTTTTGTTCTGGGTATGATTCAAGATTATGTCTGCCTGATTTTCTTAACTAATAAAATTTGTTATTGCAATGATGTACTTCCTTATTTTCTTTTTTTTCTGTTTTGTTTTGCTTTGTATTTAGCAACCAAATGTAAGTCTCAATGTAAATTAGTTAATTACACACTGCTAGTCACTGGGTCATCTCGGGCCTATCTTTCCCTTCCTCTGAGTGACAAGCGGCCATGGTCTGCTTTGAAATAGTAATGTTGTCGTTTCGAACGGAGCCAACAGTGACAGATACGCACCGTTAGCCCAAGATTAACACCCAAACCTGAAGCCTCCGTTCATAAACAGCATTTACATTAGATTACAGTTAGTATTTAGTCTTGATTCATGATGATGCAAAGGATTAATGTCCAAATGGGTGTAGTGTGCTATACCTTGATTATGACTGGGGAACTTTGTGGGCACGTAATGGTGAAAGCATTTAAACAAACATTCCAAATAACTTACCATTTTGACACATTTAAATCCAGCCTTTGCTGAACTGGTTCTTCCTCCAATTCAGTGTCTTCTTCCAATTTGGGCTCAAACATATAAGGCTAAATCTGTGCATTAGCCATTGCTGTAAAAATGTGTTCAGAAGCCGTCACATAGTGGCAGTGAAGGCAGTGAAGGCAGCCAATCAGCGTAAAGCGCTCCCATTTCATAATAAGGTTGCCAGAAAAGCCCGAAGGGCGCCAGATCTGTGCAAAATCACGCGTGCAAAATCACGCGTTAAAAATCCCCCACCCTAAAATCGGTTTTTGAAAGAGGTTTTTAGGTAGCTTCTGAGGCGTTGCAAATTCAACCAAAGTTCTATTCTCTCTATGTCACATCACAGAACAAGAATCAATACCCCGTTCAACCACCCTAGGTCCCCTTTTTTGTGATTTCTATTATTGTTGTTATATATCGTCGCTGTCCGGCGGTACCCTTGTAACTCCATTTTTGGGCTTTGTTTTCTTGATAAATCGATACTATTGGTCAGTCCCCACGTGGTAAATTTGAGAAATGATTACCCAATGACAAGTGTTGAAAATAGCTGGGACTGTCTGAGAAGTTTGGTAACTCCACCTCTTCTTCATTCCGTGCAGCATTACTTCTCGTTCATTCTCAAGATTGAGTCGCAACGATTAAGAAATCCCCGTCGAGCAACACGTTATTTAGAGTAAATGTCCTTAAAATGCTGGTTATTGATGATTCAAGTATGTGTGTCAGTTATATGCTAAAAAATTTTAGAAACTGTTTTAAACGTTTTTTTTTTTTTTTAAAAAGCGTGCAGATTAATTTTCGCCTATTCATCTGATTGTTTTATTTTGGTATTGCATCACTCATAGCTCTTAAACGTTAAAAATAGAGTTTAGGAAGATGTATGTAACCACAATTATTAGCTCTGATTAGCTCTTGAAGCCTTGTCTCTTGTCAAAATGCTCAACGCGAACGCAGACTTTGATAAACGCGACGTCTGTGTCCATACTATTCTTATCAATGACAGCGTAAACTCCTATCTCCCTGCTCCCAAATCTTAAATATCGTTTCTCCAATTAAACATGATTTTGGGGAAATGTTGTGTTAATGTTGGTACACTGGTAAAGACACAAATGCCTGTAGTAAGAAAGTCTTAAATTGTTGGCTTCACCATTTATGGTATTAATAACATTAATGTAAACAAATTATAAACAGATTTTATATAAATTAAAATAAAATGAATTGAAAAACTTACTGTTCGGATGCAACGCCATTTTTACTTCTCTAGTTTCGTTGAAATGTAATTATGTCATAGATCGGCCAGGCTCACCAATCAATCTCAAGGTTCTCTCTCACCAGAATGCTAATCACCCGCACCTGTTCCTCATTACTACAGTCATCAGCCACCCTTTATAAACACACACCTCAGTTTCACTCACTGTCCGGTTTCGTTTGCACCTAACGAACTCAACCCTGGTGTCGTATGCTATCTTACAACTAACCTGTGATTCCAGTCAAGGCTCCTGCTACATTGAGGTGTACGCTGATCAGTTCCCTGGTGTTCCTCTCTCCGTTTCTCCTTGCCATCCTGCAATCCAGAACAAAGACATCTCAGTTACTCCTCAAGTCCCGCCGCTTCACACAAGCCAAGTCATCATCACTCACCTGCTCCTTTGATCCTGTCTACTTGCCTGAACGCTTTCAATAAACCTGTCATTGTGTAACTCCCTCTGTGTGTCCGTATTCCCTAACAGAAGGCCGGACCTTCAACAGAAATAATGGCTCCAGACCCCTTCCAGGAACTGGTCACCTCTCTTTGCCTGCTTCTCACACCAGCCGCTCCCACTGCAAATGCCGCTGGCCCAGTTTCTCCTCCAGTCACTTCCGCATCCATCACAGCCACTACCTCACCAGCTGTTACCGCCAGTCCCATGGCCAGACCAGCGCCCTTCTCTGGTGCGGTGGAGGAGTGCAATGGCTTCCTGTTACAGTGTTCTCTCACCATAGAGTTTCCCCCTTATCTTTTTCCTACTGAACGGTCTAAAATTTTTAAAACTTTTTTTAATTTTTCTTAACTTTTAACTTACATTTTTTTAGCTTTTATTAACTCCCTAGCAGGACCGGTGCTCCAGTGGGCGGAGACTATCTGGAACCAAACAGGCCCAGCAACGCAGTCTTTCCACCAGTTCATTACTCATTTTAAGTATTTGGATTTCTATAGGTGAGCAACTCTATCATCTGCAACAAGGCAATATGACAATTAACCAGTATTTTCAAGTTCAGGACTTTAGCAGCGGCAAGCGGTTAGAATGAGCAATCCCTCACCATCACTTGCAGACAAGGTTTGGACCCGAAACTACGCCTGCATCTGGCTGCTTATGATGACTCCTATGGTTTGGAACGATTCATACAACTTGCCATTTGCTGTTCCAACTGCATGCAAACCTGTAACACTCATCAGTCCCTTGCCATTGCCACTCCTCCCCAATGCTGGTCAGGTGGACCTCCAGAACCACACTCCGAACCCATGCAAACCGATATGACCTGTCTGTCCGGAGCTGAACGTAGGTGCCGTATAACCAGCGGTCTGTGCCTCTACTATGGAGCTGACAGGCATCTCATCCTCACCTGCTCTCTCTGTCCTCCCCACCACGTGGTGAGTGTCATACAACCTACTCTGAAGAAAATGAATCCTCTTTCCACAAATGCCCTGCTTACTGCCCCTAATGTCTATGTTTCAGTCTCTGTTCTCCTCGACTCCGGGTCAGCAGGCAACTTCACTTTGGGAAGCCTCTGCCATCAGTTCCAGCTTCGGACAGCCGCCACATAAACCATCTATCAAGTTCAAGCCATAACGGGAAAACCCCTCAGCAGACGCCATGTCAGATAGCGTGGGCCCTTTAACACTCCATATTGGGTTGCTCCACTTGCTACATCTACTGGTTCTGGAAGGTTTTAAGTCGTCTGTGGCTGGTGCAGCATAACCCCATCCTATCCTGGAAGACAGGAGAAGTCCTAAAGTGGGGTGACGACTACTTCCCTCAGTGTTTTCCCCGAGCTTCCTCATCCGGTATCCTCACCTCCAGAAACTCCACCTCACCACGTCCATTGAAAGTCCCTTGGCGAAGCAGTCGGTAGACATCTCATTCTGCTACACCCCCTTTAGTGACATCATCTGCCCAAGGAAAGCTGCCCAGCTACCGCCTCCTCGGCCATGGGACTGTGCCATCGACCTCATCCTGGGTGAGCCAGTGCCCCATGGGATGAGCAGAAGGCCATGCTTGAGCAGAAGGCCATGAAGGAGTACATTGAGGCCCTTCAGCAAGGTTACATTGTGCCCTCCACGTCCCCTGCTGCTTCCAGTTTCTTCGTGGCATCAGGCCCTGTATAGACTACCGAGCACTCAACCAAATAACCATCAAATTCAGGTATCCCCTTTCTCTTGTCCCAGCCGCCCTGGAACAACTGCGTGGTGCCACTGTGTTTACCAAGTTGGGCCTCCGCAGCGCGCATAATCTCAGTATCAGGGAAGGCGATGAGTGGAAGACTGCATTCATCACCCCTACTGGCCATTATGAATACAGAGTCATGCCTTATGGACTGGTCAATGCCCCCCTCAGTGTTCCAAGACTTCATGCATGAGGTGCTCTGGGAATTCCTCCATCGCTTTGTCATAGTTTATATTGATGATATACTCATCTACTCCCGGGGCCTGGCCGAACATCGCCACCACGTTGCGGAGGTCCTCCACCAACTCCGAAAGTTCCAACTGTACCTCAAAGCTGAGAAGTACCTTCCATCAGCCCTCCGTCCACTTCCTGGGGTATAAGATCGATCACAGTGGCATCCGCATGGACGAGGGGAAGGTACAAGCTATCACCTCCTGGCCCACTCCCACCACAGTGAAGGAGCTACAATGATTCTTGGGGTTCTCCAATTTCTATCGAAGGTTCATCTCCCACTACAGTTCAATAACCGTCCCACTCACCAACCTCCTCCGTAGCAAACCCAAATCTCTGTCCTGGACTCCTAAGGCCACAGAGGCATTCTCCCTCCTCAAAAGGGCCTTCACCACCGCTCCCCTCCTCGTCCATCCCAACCCTGAACTCCCATTCGTTGTGGAAGTAGACGCCTCCACCACAGGAGTGGGAGCAGTTCTTTCACAGCAGCAGGGGACCCCTCCTAGAGTCCATCAATGCACCTTCTTCTCACGTAAGCTCAGCCCGGTGGAGAAGAACTATGACATCGGTAACCGAGAGCTCCTGGCCATCAAGCTGGCATTCGAAGAGTGTAGGCACTGGTTGGAGGGAACTAACCATCCATTTTAGGTCTTAACAGACCACAAAAACCACAAAAAAAATGAAGGCAGATGCCTTATCCAGAATTCATACCACTGAGATTTCCGAAGAACCTGAGAAGATAATCCCCACCGAACGAATCACCAGCCCTATCCAGTGGACCTCTCCAACAGTTGCCTCCGACCATCCTCCTGCCACTCCGCTGGG
Source organism: Ambastaia sidthimunki (assembly GCA_036877625.1). NCBI lineage: Eukaryota > Metazoa > Chordata > Actinopteri > Cypriniformes > Botiidae > Ambastaia > Ambastaia sidthimunki. The sequence continues at coordinate 4,515 of JAZGTK010022563.1, read as the reverse complement.
CTGCCCACCTGACCACCAGTATGTGCCACAGACGCAACGCACCCCACTTATTCACTCCGCACATACATCCTTGGGCACTGGCCACCCAGGGGCCAACAGCACTTTCTTGCTTCTCCAAGACCACTTCTGGTGGCCCAATATGGCTAGGGATGTGAGAAGGTACGTCCAGGGATGCAAGGAATGCGCCATCACCAAAAGCTTTCCAGCTACCTTTGGGTAAACGCCTCCCTCTCCCTATTCCTAATTGCCCATGGTCACACCTAGCAGTAGATTTCATAACTGATCTACCAGCTTTGGATGGACATACCTGCATCCTGGTGATAGTGGACCGTTTTCCAAGTCTTGCCAGTTAGTCCCTCTCACTCGTCAGCCTACTGCCCTCCAAACAGCTGAGATTCTGTTTAACCATGTTTTTCGATACTTTGTCTGAAACTATATCCTCAGGGATACCAGAGGTCCCCAATTCATCTCCCATATCTGGAAGGCCTTCTCGCTCCTAGGTGTGACTATAAGTCTCTCCTTGGGGTACCATCTTCAGACCAATGGGCAGACGGAGAGGATGATCCAGGAGATACGGTGCTTCCTACTGACCTTCTGCCATGGCCACCAGCACTCTTGGAACCAGTTCCTAGGTGGGGCAGAGTACACCCAGAACTCCCTTCATCAGCCCTTCACTGGACTTGCTCCCTTCCAGTGCATACTGTTTCCAACCTCCGCTATTCCCCTGGTCCGGGGAACCCTCCAAGCACCAACACCCACCTACACCCCGGGTCAAAAGGTCTATCTATAGATAGATAGATCCTGTTCCTCTCTCCATTTCTCCTTGCCATCCTGCAACTCAGAACAGAGACATTTCAGTTACTTCTCAAGTCCCACCGCTTCACACAAGCCAAGTCATCATCACTCAACGGCTTAATTAAAAAAAAATTTTTTATTGTTTTTGTTAAAGTGAGTTAACAGTCTTACATTTCTTTTGTGTGTTTGTGTGATGGGAGGCGCCATTGGGTAAGTTGTGTCAAAAGGGAGGCCCACTGTCTTAGACTTTGAAAACCCCTGGTCTATGGCATGTTTTCAAACAGCCTTTGACTCAGCCTTTAAGTGAGGTAATCTGTGAAAAGTGATGTGTCTATAGGTGTAAGAGGCAGCCCCAGTAAGTCGTTAAATTAAAAGACTTTGTCATCAGAAGACAGTTGATAACATAATTACACCATCTTCCATTGTTACCTGGCCCACAACAGTGTGCGCTCATCTACTGTGAGAAATTGTTTGACATCTTTAAGTTTAAAAAAATAGGGTTAACAATGTTTAAACTAAAATTAACTAAGTCTACATTTTAAAACCTTGATTATGAGATTAGTATGTTTGTTTTAAATAATGCATTTAAAATAACTTGCATAGATTTACCTTACAGCTAATGATTAAGGGGTGGTTAATATATGGTTACTAAAGATTTATTAAATTTAATTACATTGTAGAAGTAAACATATTAAAGACACAAGAACATTTCTTATTTTGTCAAACATACACACATGCTTATTCACAAAGTTGTTGGAAGACAGGAAGGTAAGAAAGTAAACGTTTGTGTTGGGGGATGAGGTGGGTTGATGGAGACAACATACTGGTAGGCTATTAGTTTTTCTACTGAAACTGAAAGAACAAAAATACATTTAATATTTATCAATGAATTGTCCACACCCCTTATCGTATTGCAGTCAAACTTCCATGTTAATTTTTCCTTAAAACACCAGCTTCAGTTAAATTAATTCCACAAATAAGAAGAACGACATGTTACCAACAAGCTAGAGATTGTATGTTATCAACTTCAACAAAAGCCATCTTCACACTGCAGAATCGGACATGGCATAGTTGTTTAATTTAAAATGCTGAAATATCTTATAAATATAATTAGAAAACAGTTGCATAATACTATAAGATTAATGTAATTTTAAATGCTATTTTAAATTCATGTTAATTAGTGGAATCTGTTAAAAAAATTATTTAAATTTACTGAAATAGTCATTGACCAGCAAGCTCTTATAATCTCACAATACCATCTTGGTTACTTATGTAACCTCAATTTCCCTGATGAAGGGAATGACGTTGTGACAATGTAGTGACACTAGGGGTTCGACCTTGGGAGACAGATAACTTTGCTTTTTATATAAAACTGCAATGAAAATTGGCCTTAAAAATAAGCACCAATAGCAATTAGCGAGTGGGATTTGCACGCCAGTCTCTGCCCCGGATATCCAAGTGTAAAAGGGAGATGGCATGCACCACTCATTCAGGTTTGTGCTGAGGAGCTGTCATCACGTGTCTAGCTGTCAGAGGTCAGTTAAGTGTTGTGGCAGGAGGGATACAACATCTTGTTCTCTCTATCAGAAAACAGACGTCACTCACTCTGTCACTAAGTGCCACAATAGCTGAACTGCACTATAGTGAAAGTGACATGTTTTGTCAGATATGGTAACCCATGCCCGAAATGTGACCTCTGCATTTACCCATCACTGGTGAGAAGTAAACACACACTGCAAGTCATAAACACACACACCCAGAGCAGTGGGCAGCTATCACTGCAGCACCCGGGGAGCAATCAGGGTTTAGGTGCCTTGCTTGGAGGGCACTTCAGTTGCTACCTGCCAGCACTGGAATCAAACCAACAATCTACTGATTACAAGCCCAGCTCACTAACCAGTAGGCCACAGCTGCCCCACAGCTCAGGTGGTGCAGCTGGCGGCAAGCATAGCATGCCTGAGCAGGTGGTCACGGAATCCATAACTCTTAATGCACTGAAAGTAGGAAGCTAACCGAAGGAATAAAGCTTCTACAAGGTCATAGCAGAAATTCTGCTTGTCAAATGCATTGGAATAGTGAACTCCTTTAAAGGAGAAGACAGTGTGGAGACCACAACCTACCTAAAGTGAGGTTATATGTGGAAATAGACTTCAGGAAAGTACCACATCAAATGGCTGCTAGAGGGGTGGCTTTTCACAAGATGAGGCTATCCCTATAGTTGAGTGTGCACATACTCCAAAGGGCACACACTGGGATTGGTAAGACAAAATAATGGCATCCACAATCCAATGGGATAGCCTCTGTTTGGTGCTCCTCAGAACTTCTAAACTCCTCTGTGTGGGGATAGTGCTGAGTCCTCTTCCATGTATACCTTCAAGGAGGAGGGAGACAATTGTCTTTCCACCCTCTCCTGTAGGATGGTAAGCACATATCCAAGATGAGGGCATGTCCTTGGGTCTTTCCTCCCAGGAAAAACACCAGTTCACAAAAAGATGCCACTTCAGGGTGTAGAGCTGCAGTAGTAGAGGGAGCTTTAGTCTGAATAATAGTGTTTGCCACTGCCAGTGGTAAATCACCTAGGTCTTTTGTGTCCCATCGAGAGATGGTAGTTGAGAATGTGTTGTAGGGGTGGTTCTCTTTTGCTCCACCTCGTGTCAATCATATCTTTTATGTGGTCTTCATTTATTAATAATCAATAAACTAAATAGCATTTATGTTAAGAATGATTTATAATACAGTAAGAGTAACTCAGTATATAACCTCCTGTGATTATTTTGAGAACAGTTATATATTTGGGTAATAGTAAGATTTCTTAGTTTGGTATGTCAGGATTCTTGTAGGACATGTGTCTTTCCATACTCCATGAAACATTGCTGGACACGTGCCTCGTCCACTGTAACCAAAGAATGTTTAAGCCTCTCACTGTGAGAGCAAACATGTTATCACTTCGCTTTGAGTGCAAATGCCCCGGCTTTGAGGAGCTGTGTGTTTGTGTGTGTGTGTCTATGGTCACAGGGAAAAGCAGGAATCAGCGAAGTGGTGATCTATCGGCTGTGGGACCATTTTTAGTTGTCACACTCTCCTGATATACTGGATATCTATGGAACAAGCACAGGATACTATGTCTTCAGAATGATGCTATTCTAAATGTTGAGAACTGTATGCCCTAGTATGGTAATTGCTAAAGACTATCTATATCCTCTCAAATCCGGAGAGAAATACAGATCTGTGTGATCATGTAGTTAGTCGACTCTGTTAGTATAAAAACTGTTCAAGTGAATGTAACAGCAGGTTGGCCTACGAACTCCTTGGGAGTGTGAAACTGACTTTTGCTGGTAAAGCAGTGACATCCTGATCAACCAACAACAAAAATGTAACATTGACTCAGGAGACAAGGGATCCATCTGCAGCTCTTTATTAAACAAAGCGTAATCAGACAGGCAAGGGTCAACACCAGCAAACGGGAACACAGGGAATATCCAAAGGGGTAAACAGAGTCCAGGCAAAAGGGTCAGGGCAGGCAGCAAACAATAGCGTATTCCAAAAACGATAGCAAAGGGTCACAAAGGCAGGCAGCGAGAAATCCAGAAACAATAAACAGTCCAAGGTAATACACGGTATAAACAATCCACAGAATAAACGCTCAGAAATGCTTTCACAAGTGACAAACAAGACTTCGCACAGAAGCGTGAGTAGACAGAGTTTTTAACCAGTTCATAA
>JAZGTK010022562.1:0-10234 GCA_036877625.1 Ambastaia sidthimunki | reverse complement strand
CCCAGTGTGCCCCACTGCTCCAGGTGTGTGGATGGTTTGCAATATGTGGGCACTAAATGGATTGGGTAAATATGGAGGGCAAAGGCTTGCATGTCACTTCACTAAGTCACATTTGTATTACTGGGTGACCTATCACTTTAGGACAGGGGACTTTACAAGACTGCATTTATGATTCTTTACCATCCCTAATTAGATGTGAACATACAGTATAGGCCTAGTTAGTTGTTATGGTAATAATGCAATACTGTATTTAAGCCAGAATGTGTTGAGTTTATTTAAGATGGTATAAGTTACTGTAGGCATTCGATACAATCCCACAGAGAAAATGAATGCCTGGTTTCAGAAGCTGATTTCTCTACATAAGAGAATCAATTTCCTCCATTTCTTATCTTGCATCTCTGACCATTGAAGGAAACAGAGAGATGTGGATCAGGGAAAGAGATAAAAATACACAGAGGAATTTTTGCTGCAGTAGATGATGCTGATCTTAATAAAGATCTGAAAGGACCGTCTGAGTTTGTGGAGCCTTGATTTAAGAGTCACTTTAAAAAAGATCTTTTAATGTCATCATATGGCCCATCTGAATGAAGTCACACAGGGGTCAGGAATCAGGCCCCTCCTCTTCTCAACCTCACCACCAATGAGAAAAGCTTACAGAGATGCCAAGCATGATCAGTCCAAACTGTGCTGATTCAATTTATAAGCAGGTGGAACAGACAGTTGAATTTTATCTTATTAATACTGTATATTTACCTTGCAAAGTAAAACATTAAGAAACTGCAACATAAATATTGGTCACAAATATTATTCTTCAAACCAATTAGAGTAGCTCTAACCTTAAATATTTTCTGTTACAACAGTAATGTCAGTAGCTGTCAAGGAATTAATTATGCAGACTAATAATGTAAGACCAATACACAATATCAACAGTAAGTGTGAGAGAGTATGAAGTGTAAACACAATGCTCTTGTTTGATTGAGTTGAGGCATGTGAGTTCCCTAGTCAATATTAGCACAGGTCTGCTATCAGCTGGAGGAACAGCTCTGTTTGATTCTGAGAAATACATATTTACACATCCTAATGATGAAAGAGCCATTTGAATTGATTAAAGCCATATCACCACATCACAATAACAGATCACATGAGTAATATATACAACAGGACAGGTGGAACGATCAATAACGCTGCATACACTAGACTTCCACAATCACTGTGAAACAAATGCTTGTGATTATGTCTTGGGTAATGCTGAAAATATGGTAAACATTTTCATTTTGTTTATTCAAATGGAACATTTCCTCATGCATTCCATTAAAACAATCGCCATCGTGAACAACCACAGTTTTTAAGTCCTTAAGTGGAGATAACACTGAAAATCAAATTATTCTCACCATTTCCTATAAAAGGAGAAATGTTATCATGAATGCAATTCACTAGACAGTGTGATGCTAAGTTCTCTAAACTCAGCACAGCCCTGGGCCTGAGCTTTCTCCAAATGAATCCACCTGAAGATATGAAGAAAGTTTTGAATGGACCCTGATGAGACATAGGGCCTGGGAAAAAGATCGACGATCTTTGAACTCTTGTACTGGATTACAAACGGTACAATATTCATCCAAATGATTTACTAGATGTTTATTACTAACTAGAACAACAGAAATGGTCATGGAAAATCTCTTTAATTTTGAAGTTTATAGGTCAGTCCTGTAAACCCCCAACTTCAAGTGGTTGGAATGGCAGTTTTAAGAAACCAAAAGGATGTTCTGGGTTTCTTCATCCATTCTCAGTCTGCAAAGAGGGGGTTGCAACCTAGAACAGTCTGTATATTAAACTTTTCAAGCATGAGATGCCAAATGGGAACTTTTGGGACCTTATGAAACTGATAATGACACCTAAGAGAGTTATTGTAGTAGCAAATGTTTTAGTACCCTTATGAAGAGTCCTACAGTTTAAAGTGGAAGAGTTTTGAGTGGATTTCAACTTGTGTGCTGGTGAAGTTGCAAGACAGGTCAAAGAAAAGCCTCTTAAGTGGAAACTGAACATTAGCGTCAAATACGAGAGAAGACTTTGATGTATACGAACCTAAAAACCGACTGCCTTGCAAAGATGACACAGTCCAGATGCTTTGACTCATGACCTCTGAGGGGCATTTATTTCTCGCCACATATCAGACCATTTTTCACAAGCTACAGAAACCCTCCAGTTTCTGATACTTCAAACTATCCACCATCCTTACAGTAAATTCAGTTTAGTCAAACACCTCAAAGGGCATGTCACAGCACCCTACCGTTATGTGTGGGAAAAACTCCCTATTCTTGTTAAACAACAGTAGAGTGAGATGTTTTGTAGTGTTTTTACACACACAAGTGCAGCGTATGGATTATGAAAGACATTGCGACATCACCCGTGATATCAACAGTCCCTTGACTATACCGAGCATTTAATGCACTCAACAAACACAATACATGCATACTGAGATATTCAACCGAATGATGGTTTCTTACCGGATGGTCCATTGGCTGGCTGTAGGTGGTCTGTCAGGCTGGGCTGTTCAGCTGCACTCCTCCATATGAAGCACAGGAATGCAATGTACATACAAAGTCTGGCAAATGTCAATGAATCCATGCTGAAGGTTTAAAATAAGAAAGCAAATGGCATAATGAAACACATCACAAACAAAAATTCACTGATTATGGATGTTTATGAGTGTTGGGTGTAGTTGAGTCTATGTACATGTGAAAGCCTTCAAACAGTTGAACTCTTCACGGTAGTGACGCGTGGCATTTGACTTCAGTTTAACCAGTTGAAGTTTTAATAGCCAGATGCATTTAATAGCCAGATGCAACTTTAATAGCCAGATGCATGTGTCTTAATATAACAACAGTGGGAAACGGGGCTTTTCTGGTGGCATTAAGTTCCGCATTTTAATATTTTGCCGCTTCACGTCAGCGTAAACCATGCGAGAGGAATTAAGCAAAATAACACGAACGCTATTTTACAGTAACGATGCAAACGTTCCCATTTCAGTTGTTTTTACACCCACGATGTTAAATAAACTTACATGTGTTTTAAATCTTGAATTACCTGTTAAACTTTGAAGACTGGAATTTGCTGGAAGCACTCGTGGCAAATACAAAAGTTTCTTGTGATTTCTCTCTTAACTCACTCGTAACACTGACTGTACTCCATTTGCAAAGCAGCACTTGCGGGATGCAGTTCCTCTTAGTAGGATGTTGTTTGTTTAAAATCGGTGTGAGAAAGTTTGCATGACACTTTTGAGATGGTTGACGTTCATTTGCCACATCTCTTCGCTGCTGCAATACAATAATCCACCGGTGTCAATGATATCAAATATGGTTATGAATATTCGTCTATCAGGGTTGGTACGTACCGCTAAAATTCATTCAAAATAAGCGTTGTCTCCCAGATGTACGGAATAAAACATGCGTATGTTCCGATGTCAACGTTCCTTACATCATTTTAAAGTTTCATTTGCATGAATTATCCGACGCTACTGTGCGTGGAATCCGTTTGGTGTTGGTTTAGGAGGTTGACTAATGCTAAAGCAATAGTTTCTTAGGCTATAAATCGTCTGGTTTAGATGACTGCTCTAAAAAGCGGAAAAACACAGCCATCTGCTGGTGAGTTGACCATGCACAGTTTAATTTAGTACAACAACCTTAAGACAGATCTGTTGAGATCTACAAAGCTTCTATATCAGAAATGAGAAAGAAAAACACAAACAGTGTTTTTGCTTTATTTTATTGTAGTAATTATGTACAATAGATGCCTAGATGTACACTGAATTCATACCTTTTACTTATGGCATGCAATGCCAGAGGCGTCTTACAGTATTTGAAGATGCTGGTTTATGACAGCTTATATCAGTAACAATAACTAGTTTTTTCTGTGGAAACTATGATTATTATGGTAATTTTGTAGGGGTGTGCAACACCTACGTGTTTAATACGGAAAAGGAATGCGATATTTTCAAGACTCCTCCATATGTCAGTTTCAACATGAGTTTTTATTAAATTCCACAAGAATTTACAAGAAGAAGAGATTAAAGAAGAGATGACATTTACTGTCAGAAAAAATAAGATACATTTACATAATGTTACATAATATCCAGGGCTTTTAAAACATTACACGATTCATTGTTTTTTGTTTGTAGTTTATTATTTATAAATTAAAGTCTCCTACGTTTTTGTTTATAGTTTGTTATTAATAAATTAAAGTACTCCGCGTTTTGTAGTTTGTTATTTATACCTTAAAGTCTTCGGCGTTTTTTGTTTGTATTTTTTTGTTTATAACTTAAGGTCATTTATCAAATGTAAAAGATTGGTTTTCCCAGCATAAGTTTAAAGTTGTGATGTTGTGGGATTTCCCTGTGACGCATCTCTTCTAACTCTCTCATGTACATTGTCAGCGCGCGTCGTAGCACAGTCGCGTCGCGTCGCTGGCTCGCAGTGTTACGCCCTCTTAAACATGTTTATAGCCATTTACTTCGGTAAACTTCCTCAAACATGCAGTTAAGCCATTAACTTCCTCTCTTAGGGGTGAACACACTCACTTCCTACAGACTTCAATAGCCAACATCCACACCAGCACGATCCACAGCAGCGGGATTACGGACTAGAAGAGCATCTGATATGTTTGGTAAGAGTCATTATAGTTATGCAGAGTCATGAATTTAATAATCATATATGGTCAAATTTTGTGTTTAACACAATTTTAAGCATTTAACAGCATTTAACTTTTGGTAAGCTATTATTTTGACTCCGTCTACCGTAGAGAAATTGCGCAGATCGGTAAATCAAAACATATGTGGTCAGTAGTTTGTCTTAAAATGAATGTATTTCGACCAAGGTTTTATATTTCATTAGTGACTTGATGTTTAAAGTTTAGTTGTTTTAAATCACAGAGCAGAAATATGGGCCACTCCCATACAGTAACGTAGGGGACGGTGATGCACTGTACAGGTCCTTTGACAGGTCCTTTTGTGTATGTCTCCTAATTCTGTATTTTTGTATTTTTATTATGTTATTTTTATTGTTTTAGAATGTACTTATTATTTACAAAACAACAAATACCTTTTATTAAAAAATCTGTGTTCTGTGAAAGATGTTTCTCTGTGAAATTGTGGTTGTCTTATATGTAGTCCTAACATAACCCCTATATGAAACTATTTGGAAATTATGCAAATTTAGAGGAAAAAAGAAGACTGGATTTTCCAAAAGGAATGAGGAACTGAGAGACATCCTCATTTTAAGAAATTCTTGTAGAAATAAGGGTTTGTGTTTCAGGACCATAGAAAGATCACTGAATGTTTTTTTTTGTTAAGCATCAGAAACAAGCCACAGAAACCCTCTTTAGTTGTTTAAAATCTGCTTTCGTTGGTGAATACCTTGTATCATGTTTTAACCAACCATGGCCATTTGAGTTAATAAAGGTAATGGCCGATTTGTAAGATTCTTCCACACTAATTGTGTCACAGTAGATGTAGAAGCAGTTCCCCTAAAACCCTCAGTGCAGTTGAATTTCCTCATGTGAAGATACCATTACAAAACAGCTGAATTTTCAAAATGACACCAGTGGCTCAGGGTAATCCGTTTTCCATTTGTTGAGTCATTGGTAAGACGACAACTTGCTGTGTCATTAATTGTGATGGTAGTTTCCATGATCAGCCTTTTCTTATTTCCACATGTGCAGGTGTGTGAATGCAGACTGTGTATGTTGTGTCAGTTTTGACTGGTTGAGTAATGCAGGTATCTAGCGCACATTCCAGATAATGTGTAAACACTACTGGTTTAATACACTACTAGTACTACTACAAGTGTGTAAACCACGTCTAGTTTTGATTTCTTTCTGCTTACTTTGCAGTCTTTGTACAGTAGGTTCTGCTTTTGCTGCTAAACTTTAGGTCTCTAGGATTGTCTAATGCTTTGTTAATTGTTTGCACGTTAAAAGCGTTGTTAAAAGGGTTCACATCTGTAGTAATTATTTTCTGCTGTATTATTGAGGGCAAAAGATAGCATTCTACAGAGTTCTACAATGTATTAATATTCCACAGTACTAAACATTTGCTGAACATTATTACTGTAAAATTGCGTTGTGAGATATTAAGTGACAGGACAGAAAACTCCACCCAGTCTAAGCTGTCAGTGTTGTTTCTCTGAGATCTTGGTTCGCTAACCTAACTGGCTAGTAAAGCCTTGCAGTGGAGGGCAGGGCTTGGAGTGTTTCTCTCTGAGTGTCTCTGGAGATTGGGCAGAGTCCGTCTCACTCCTTTCTCCTGAACTCAAACATCGGCCAGACACAGAATAAGTGAGAAATAAAGAGAGAACTAAGACATGTTGGTTGCAACTCCTTTTGGTTGTTTCTTGGTCTAAATGCCATAGTAAATAATTAAGGAAAAAGCTTTAAATATTGTGAAAATGTAAATGATTACCACAGAATAACATTGTGTAACATATCACAGAAGCGCATTCTTAAACATTTGTCTTTTTTAATAGTGTTTCATGGAGGCCTCTGTTGTAATGGACAAAGCTCATCCATGAATCTGTTTTCCAGCTTCTTTTCCACAAAAACAGCAGTTACCCATGTTTCCTTTGGACTGACTTTCCCAAATGTCGAATATCTACAAATATGTGTTTTGAAACAGGCCTATTTCATTTCCAATGTTCTCAAGCATTGACTTAAACCTAATCAAATTTGCATGATATTTTTCCAGCACATGCCTGTTGTAAAACCTTGAATTATTAAAGACCTTTAATATTTGTTAAACAACCATTTGAGCCTAAATTATTCTTTAAAAGTGCTCACTGTTTGGTAAGTATGACCATGGCACTAAGGGGAAAAATAGTTTTGGTGTATTTATTTGAAGACGTGAGGTGTGTGATATTTTATATGTGTCAAATATTTGTATATACATGTTATAAAATATACACGCCTTATCACTAGTGTTCGACTGCAAGCAGAAAAAGGAGGAACTGTTTGAGCTTATATTCAAAACATTGATTTATAAAAGCCCAAATGACCTCAACACACTGTATATTTGCATTAACGCAGCAAAGTTTTCTCCTATATCTCATTTCTTTGTCCCCCTTTTTGCATGTGTAAATCTTTCTTTCCACTGATCTGTTTATACATACAGTGTAGGAGTACCATCCTCTTTTTTAGATTATGTGTTTGACTTTCAAATTTTCATGCCTTCATATGCTCTTCTATTGGTTACTCATTAATTCACTCACTCACCCGCCTGTTTATTCATTGATTGATTGGTTCACTCATTAATTTGTTCAATCACCTAAATTTCCATTTGTGCAGTTATTTTTAATGCATCTTCTCCTCATGTCCTGTTCTAATAGAAGTGGTGTATCTCTTTCTCTGCAGACTGTTGAAGTTGAGTGATCATCTATTGAGTTGGGTTGAGTGGTTTCAATCATGCAGAGCATCAAGTGTGTGGTGGTGGGGGATGGAGCGGTCGGAAAAACCTGCCTGCTCATCTCCTACACGACCGGAGCGTTCCCCAAAGAATACATTCCCACCGTGTTCGACAACTACAGCTCCCAGGTCAGCGTGGATGGGCGCACCGTCAGCCTCAATCTGTGGGACACGGCCGGTCAGGAGGAGTATGATCGCCTCCGTACGCTCTCCTACCCGCAGACCAATGTCTTCATCATCTGCTTCTCCATCTCCAGCCCCCCATCCTATGAGAACGTCAAGCACAAGTGGCACCCAGAGGTGACGCACCACTGTCCCAGCGTGCCTATCCTGCTGGTGGGGACCAAGAGCGACCTTCGCCATGATGCAGATGTTGTGAAGAAGCTAAAGGAGCAGAACCAGGCACCCATCACATGTCAGCAGGGTCAGGCACTGGCTCGCCAAATCCATGCCGTCAAATACCTGGAGTGCTCGGCACTCAACCAGGACGGCATCAAGGACGTGTTTTCAGAGGGAGTGCGTGCTTTCCTCAGTCCTCAACCTGTGGTTACCAAGAGGCCCTGTGTACTCCTCTGAGACTACAGAGTGGATAGAGGTATTTTAATTGAATTACACAGTGGAATGCGTAGGAATGTTGGGAATGTTATGGAATATTAGGAATTCTGTGAATGGTGAACAAGAAACACATTCTTTACCTGTCAAAATAGAGAGATTTATAATTACATTTTTGTTTTATTTTTGTGTTGAGATTCCCACCAAAGGGAGAGAAATAGAAACGCAGATAAGACATGTTTCCTGTATATATGCATATGTATATACATCTGTACATGGACACACACACACACACACTAATTACAATACATTAATACATTAAAAACAATAAAAGAATACAGTTCCATTTTTAGTTTGATCCCTAATAATACTATATTAGTTCATTTTCTTTTTCTCTTTATTTACAAGAACAGAATCTGAGAATTTGATATGTATATGTTAGTATAATAAAAAAATAGAATAAAATATAATTTAAAAAATACACAGAAGGCACTTGGTGTGGTGTGGCTATTTTTGCCCTGGAGTTTCTCAGCTTTACTTCCGTGTGGTGTGGATCTGGCAGTTCAGTCAGGAAACAGGGGCCCCAGCATGCACCACGACACAATCTATTCTTCTTCAGCACACAAGGGTGGGGCTTTCAGAACACATTAGAAAACAACAAACTTTTTTTACATGTTGAGTGATTTGGGAACAGCTTATGAAAACTTAATTGGCACATTCAGACACAGTCATAAATGAGCCATTTAGGTAAAAAGGAAGAAACTTAAATTCACCAATGACTATTTTCAGGTAGTACTTTTCAAAGCTCAGGGAATCATCACCAAACTCCAAATAAGAAACATTTTATGTAATTTATTTGTTTAAGATGATTGTACTGTCTTATGGTGTCTTCCTAGTGCATCGCCTGCTATAGTTTCAGAGCTTGTATTGTAACCGTACATGTTTGTTCATTTTAAAGCCAGCAGTGAAACACAATGTACACAATAGAAACACTGTATTGTACACAATGCTACTGGTTTTTCTGTAATGTGTGGCAAAAGTACATGTCCTGCTGCTGATAATTAATTAATTTTGATACCCCAATACAGTGTGACGTGCGTTAATCAGTTCTGAATAACTGGCAAAATGAGAAACATACCACATGCTTGAATCTCAATAAGACATTAATAACAAAAGAATTCAAACACTCATTGAATCGTGAGCAAAGTCAGGACATGGGTTGCACAATCTGTAGGTGTGCTCTCAGCCAAGGCAAAACAATCATGAAAACAATCATTTCCAAGCATTGAATAACTCGGTCAGTCAATTGTTCGTTTAGCAGTGAAGAGAAAGATGGAAGGAGGCAGTCTTATGGAGAGACCTTTCACTCAGTGTCACAGATAAACAATGTCCTCTCCAATTAAACAGCAACAGCTTTTCCTTAACTGTGACTATGGCAGGCTGATGTGTATGTTATGACTTTCCTCATGAAAACAGCAATTCCAGGGATTGTGGCCCTGCTGTGTCTCTGCCTTTAACTCCATGTGTCATTGCATTTTAACACTGTGTTATATTGTTTGACTTCTTGTATGCATTTGTGTCTGACTAATCAAAATATGTGGCTTTCTTTAAGCCTTCAGATGTCTATTTTTACATGTCTACTCCCCCGCATTTGTTTAGCTCGTGTTTTTTATAAAAATATAGCAGTTTGTAATTTATGCAGATGAATGTCATTTTGATTCAATCTTGTTTCCGAATAAAGTTCAACTGTAGTTGTTGGGAAATTTTTACAATGTTAATTCCAGTAATTTAAAGCGGTGCTGTACAGGAACTCTGATGATTATCTTCACTTGCTGCTCTTTTACATGTTGTAACAAAAAAAAAAACTGTAATCATCACATCAGTCACTTTTGAGGAAGTTACAATAGAGCTTAATTCAAAAGTGTGTTACATGATACAGTTAAACCTGGAGCTAAATGCATCCAGACATAATTTATACAGTTTAAAAGAGGAAGCAGCAAAAGTATATTTAAATATTATATGTTAGTCAGCTAGATTATTTTCCTATCTCACTTTCATACTAGCATGTAACAGAGCACATGAGGAAGAAAATAGAACTCGAATCTGCTTCTGTTTAGCAGTCTCTCTCTCTCCCACACACACACACACACACACACACAGTACAGTTCATTTTCAGGGTTTTCATAGTGTCTTTAGCGGCACGTTTACATTCTACAAATATTTGTAATGAGTCTTT
>JAZGTK010022560.1:0-10234 GCA_036877625.1 Ambastaia sidthimunki | reverse complement strand
ACAAGCTGCTCCTGACCGGAACCCCTTTACAGAACAATCTAGAAGAGCTTTTCCACCTGCTCAACTTTCTCACCCCTGAGCGCTTCAAGTAAGACTGCAGTCGACACATTCAGCTCGTGATTCATACATCTGCTGGCAGAATAATGATCTTCTGCAGAGCATCGCAGGCCAGATTGGAACATGTTTTCTGTGAGATTAGATGAAAGTGAGCTCTGTATCAAAAATCAGAATGAATTTGTTTTTGCACGCAGTAACCTGGAAGGTTTTCTGGAAGAGTTCGCGGATATCTCAAAGGAGGACCAGATTAAAAAACTCCATGACCTGCTGGGCCCTCACATGCTCAGGAGGTTGAAGGCTGACGTCTTCAAGAACATGCCGGCAAAAACAGAACTCATCGTGCGAGTGGAACTGAGCCCGATGCAGAAGTCAGTTTATCTCAGTTCCTTATGATCCCGCTAATACTAAATTAACCAATCAGAATCTATCACCTCTGAATATTTCATAATGCAGTTTGCAAGATATCTAGTATCAATCACGTGTTCCCGCTCTTTCGCTCACAGGAAATACTACAAGTACATTTTAACGCGGAACTTCGAGGCGTTAAATTCCAAGGGAGGCGGAAACCAAGTGTCGCTTCTGAACATCATGATGGACTTGAAGAAATGCTGCAATCATCCATATCTGTTTCCAGTGGCTGCAGTGGTGAGGAGGGGAACATAAGGACATACTGTCTCTGCTGTAGAAAGGCTGGGCTGTATTTTTAGCATACGTAATGGCTATACATTTTCTGTTGTATAAGAGCTATTTAAAGATACCCAGAACAGCCTTTTGTTCAAGAGTGTATTGTTTCTTGCAGTCTGCGACGCATTTAATGCATTATATCAGCCTTGTCTTACACTCTCGTGTTCAAGGACAAACGAGGGCTGATGTTTTTACTGTTTTAATGGCTTCGACTCTTGGTGTCGTGTCATAAAATATAAAAATTAATTAAAATATAAAAAGTAATTATTCAAAGTTTTGATACCCTTAATCCAAACATCAATAATTAACATTTGTCATGTTTTATATAAATGTTCATTTTTCATGTCTGCAGGAAGCTCCTGTCCTACCCAACGGTTCGTATGATGGAAACCAGCTGGTGAAATCCTCAGGCAAACTCACTCTGCTTCAGAAGATGCTCAGAAAACTCAAAGATGAAGGCCACAGAGTCCTCATCTTCTCTCAGGTGCGTTTTTTAATTCGCCTACAACGCGCCGTGAATAATAATAAAACCGTAAATACGCGGCAGTCTCGCATCTGCTTCGCTGGAAGATTAATTAGATGGTAAACTGTGAATAGAAAATAAGAGCAGAGCTCATTCATCTTGTAAATGGAGTTGACAAATGAAAAGGCGGGGCCTGTATTTACCTCCGCTTTATTGTTTAGTCTTTTTCCTCTCATTTCAATTGCCTGCGGGATCATCACATCCATTCGTTTGATGAATGGTGCAGGTAAAAGGGCTTTAGTATTGTTGAGACTTTTCATTTTGCCACCCGTTTCTTTTCTCAGGTACTTAAGAATAAACATGCATATTAATGCATCTTACATGTTTGTTCAGTCTCTTAAAGGACAGGCCTCGTTTTTACCCCATTATTGCTTTAAGGTCAATGGGTGGATTTTAGCATGACCATGTTGGGTTTGCAGCATATTGTTTACATTGTCATTTGTTTATTTGTTGTGTACCATCGTTTTCTTTCCTGTTTGTCTCATCCTGCACTGTTGTCTCTCTCAGATGACAAAGATGCTGGACCTGCTGGAGGACTTCCTGGAGTTTGAGGGGTATAAATACGAGCGTATTGATGGTGGCATCACCGGGGGGTTGCGACAAGAGGCCATCGATCGCTTTAACGGTAAGAATGCCGGCAGTGAAACTGCAGTGATGTTTGTGTACTCAATCTAACTGCCTGTCACTCTGTGTGCAGCACCGGGGGCCCAGCAATTCTGTTTTCTGCTTTCCACTCGTGCTGGAGGATTGGGTATCAATCTGGCAACCGCAGACACAGTTATCATTTATGATTCTGACTGGAACCCACACAATGATATTCAGGTGATGCAAAATACACACAAAGACATGCAAACATCCACAGCCTTGGGGAGAATCATGCATATTTATGACCCGGGGATTATTTTTTCCATAACGTCATTTTCTTTCTATGTTTCAAATTCATGTATGAAATGAATTTACTTGTATTGTTTTACACTTGTTTTACACCCAAACTTTGAATCTTAAATAAAGTGATAAATCTTACATAAAAATATGAATTATAGTATTTTTTAAACAATGATAATCTGAAACAAAGAGATGCAGATAAAGAAATAAACCGTTTAAATAATTTTGGTGTAAAAATGTTTGGTGTTTATACACATATTGTTTTCTGTTTTCAGGTAACAGTTTTATTTACATTTATTCATTTAGCCGACGCTTTTATCCAAGCATTTAACATTTTGTCTTAGCTTAGCTTTGTCTTAGCTTAGAAACTTAGCTTTGTAGCTACAAAGCTAAGTTTCAAGTCAAAGATATAGAATGTTTTTATTGTATATATTTCTGTTTTTGCTTACGTTTTTAAATTTTTTGCAGGCGTTCAGCAGAGCACATCGTATCGGCCAGAATAAGAAAGTTATGATCTATCGCTTTGTGACGCGAGCATCTGTGGAGGAGCGCATCACGCAGGTGGCCAAGCGAAAAATGATGCTGACCCACCTGGTGGTGCGGCCCGGCTTGGGCTCCAAAACGGGCTCCATGTCCAAACAGGAACTGGACGATATTCTCAAATTTGGTACTGAGGAGCTTTTTAAAGATGATGTGGAAGCTGCCAGAACTATGGGTGAGCTGCAGTGATCTGAGGTCAATATTGAAGAAAAATGCAGTGTGTTAGGTTGCTAAATAATGTGATACATGATGTGATAACGCTTTACATTTGTAAAATCAATTTGATTGATATAAAACATAGTTTAAAACATATTTTTCACATTCTGTCTGAAAAAGATTCTAATAGCCGTCTTTCTGCTATCTGCATTGACCTACTGAAAATACATAACTTTTCAAAGTACTAAGATCATTGCTTTATTGCAAATCTTTAATATATCCAATATTTTGATCATTTCTATATGTTGTGCTGTCCTCGTTTGTCACTTGCTTTGTGGATTATGTTCTATTTTTTCCTGTATAAAAGTGTAGTTCTAAAGCTAATTTTTGCAGGAATAAAGAACAGTAATATTTGCTAAATGTCCATTACATATCCCCTAGTGTACTTTAATGTAGTAAGTGTTTAGTTTAAAGCTGAATTTTTTTTCTATTAAAAGCCATTAGTACAGTAGGTTCCACTTTAGCGTTTTTTTGAGACACTTTTCCCATAGTTCAGTTGGCATGTACATTAGAAATACTGGCAGCTTTTCTAGAGCTGTAAGACTGTCCAGTAATTTGTGTTTTCTGTTCCTTAAAGGCTCCAGTTATAGATATATTACACCTGCAGCTACAGCACATCTTTCTATACATGATATGTCTCTCCTGTAGGAGATAATAAAGATGGAGAGGAGGGTAGCGTGATCCACTATGATGATAACGCCATCTCCAAACTGCTGGACCGCAGTCAGGATGCCACAGAAGACACTGAGATCCAGAACATGAATGAGTATCTGAGCTCTTTTAAGGTGGCTCAGTATGTAGTGAGAGAAGAAGATGGAGAGGTGAGTTCTTTTATCCGCTCCTATCAAACCGAGATCTCAGATGGGAACATTTGCTCATCCTTTACAAGTGAAACCCTTGTTTTGATCATGGATCAAATGATAAGAAGTTCTTTATTTCATTGTACTTTTCTCAGTGTAGTTGAGGGCATAGTTGTGCTCTTGGTCCTGTTTGCCAAATTTGCTATTTTAACACAGCTTTGTTCATCTTAATAATAATGTTTTGACTCAAATCTGTGTCTCAATTGTTTATAGTCTGCACAGCAAATTGATTATGGAACATATAAAATGAAGCTTTTTTGAAAATGCTGTAAGGTTTGTGTGAGGCTTACGGGATAGAATATACAGTTTGTACAGTGTAAAAACCATTATGTCTATGGAAGGTCCCTACGAAGCATAGAAACCTAACGTGTGTGTGTGTACCTGCAGGAGGAGGTCCAGAGAGAGATTATTAAGCAGGAGGAGAACGTTGATCCGGACTACTGGGAGAAGCTCCTGAGACACCATTATGAGCAGCAGCAGGAAGATCTCGCCAGGAATCTGGGAAAAGGCAAACGCATCCGCAAACAGGTCAACTACAATGATGCCTCCCAGGAGGACCAAGGTACCCACAGCACACACAGACAACATCTCAGCAGAAAGCAGCAGAAGGTCCACATGAGTACATGTGCTCCTGTTTTAGAATGGCAGGATGATCTTTCAGACAATCAGTCTGAATACTCTGTTGGGTCTGAGGATGAGGATGAAGATTTTGAGGAGCGTCCAGAAGGTAAGCGGGCTGGAGTTTGAGTTATACCTTGTTTTATATATCATGACTGTCTGAGCGCACAATATATTAAAGCTGCAATCCGTAACTTTATTTGGACCATTAGATTGTAATTTCATATGTAAAACAAACTTGTCTTTTAATATTCCAGAACCAATAATGGTTGTCTCCACCCTTGCATATATCATCTCTGTCACTATTTTCCTTTAAAAAATTAAGTGTATTATATTTTTATTTTTCATTTATGGCAGGAGGAAGACGACAGTCTCGCAGACAGTTGAAGAGTGACCGTGATAAACCGCTGCCTCCGTTGCTGGCTCGAGTTTCAGGAAACATAGAGGTGATGCTCCTCATGATACTGATATATGAAGAGAGAGATGTTTCCCGTACTTCCTTTCTTCATGCTGAGCTTCCACTGCAGATGTCATACTATCTTTGGGGTTTCAGGTGCTGGGATTTAACGCCCGGCAACGGAAAGCTTTCCTGAACGCGATCATGCGCTGGGGGATGCCCCCGCAAGATGCCTTTAACTCTCATTGGCTGGTGCGGGACCTGAAAGGGAAGAGCGAGAAGGAATTTAGGTACTGCGTGTATCGTCTACATTACTGCTGTAAACAACGATGCGGCAGTGGTCTGATGAAATGTTTGTTTTTCAGGGCTTATGTGTCTTTGTTCATGAGGCATTTGTGTGAGCCAGGGGCAGATGGGGCAGAAACGTTCGCTGATGGGGTCCCGAGGGAGGGGCTTTCCCGCCAACACGTTCTCACCCGGATCGGTGTCATGTCTTTGGTCCGCAAGAAGGTGATGAATTTTGGAATATTTAACTTGAAAAAGCAAGAATGTCCTTTAATGTACTAAATCATGATAAGACCAAACATTGGAAATTAGTCATTTGTGTGTACTATAAATTTGTGAAAAATTTTAAAGTTTTGTTAACATTTGAAATTTTTAAATTTTGGTACGAAATTCCTCCAACACATTTAATTAATATTAAATGTGGCATTTTTTTTAATTTGGCAATTTTATGCCATCTATTTAAATTTTTATTATTTGTCTTGATTTATTCTGTATTGTATATTCTTTTATATTTTATTGTCTTTATAATTTATTGTCTATTGCCTGTCTATAGTCGTTCTCGTGAGGAGTAAACATTCATTATAAAGTTCATTGTACCTAATTTATGTGACATTAAAAATCTTGAATCTTGTGACCAGTGTCTATTCTGGTGTGTACAGGTTCAGGAGTTTGAACATGTGAATGGAAAGTTCAGCACACCAGATCTGATTCCTGTGGGATTAGAGCTTAAAAAACTCACTGAAAGTGTCTCATCGGACCCCAACACACCTGTCCCAGCTAGTCCGGTTCCGACCCAACCCAGCACTCCGATTCCCTCAGGTGAGTGTGTGTGTCTACTCTACAATAAAACCCTGGATGTTCGTGTCTTAGGCTGACCAGTCTCCCTTACCTTGGCTCGTTTTTACAGATAAGACTGAGTTAGTAACTGGTTCTCAAGAGGACAAGGAGATTACAGAACCAGAGAGTGTTAAATCATCAGACCCTGAGGTCAGACTGTCATACGTCACATTTAAGAAATCCCTCCCTGTCCACTAATCCTAATTAAAATATCTCTCTTTCCTCACAGCAGCCAGTTATACCAGAACCCTCCCCTGCACCGGAGAAGACCAATGAGAGCGAAGAGCCAAAGAGCGCCAATGCAGGGGAGCAGCGATTGGATGAGAGCGTGAAAAATGACACCCCACCCGTCCAATCCGAGTCAGCGTCCAATCAGGCACAGCTGGCCTCTAAACCTAACGAGCAGTCAGCCAATCAGACAGCTTTAGGTGAGGGATTGTCACCATCCATGTTAGAACTTTTCTTTTAAACAGTGGAAACTTACAATAATTAAACATTCTGTGCGTTTCAGACTCCGCTAAAGGGAAAGAAAGTTCTCCAGAGAGAGGGGAAAACAAACCCAGCCTAGGAAAAAACGATGATAAGGAGCAAAAAACTGGTCAGTTCAGCGGAAGTCTGCTTATTCTATTTTCAAACCCATTTAATGGTGAAAGTGTCATGGATTTTGAAACCACTTCTGCTTTGATTCTGGTCAAATGGAGCAGTTTCAACAGCTAATCCTGATGATTTAAAACCAGAAGACCTTACTGAGAATCAGCTGAACGGAGAGAAAGATGTGAAAGAAGACACGGACGAGAGCCACAAAGATGACAAAACCAGCGTTAAGACGCGCTTTATGTTTAACATCGCAGATGGAGGTTTCACAGGTGATTTACTGTCTGTGTGTCACACGTGCTGTCATGAACAGAAGAATTCATATTATCCACCAATGATAGCAGTGAATGCATGTTTAAATGTGTGTGCATACGTGTTGACGTGTGTGTTTTGTGTGTTCAGAGTTACACACCCTGTGGCAGAACGAGGAGCGCGCTGCCGTGTCAACTGGCAAAATTTATGACATCTGGCACCGTCGCCATGACTACTGGCTGCTGGCTGGCATCGTTACGTATCCTCCCTGATCTTTTCATAACGTCTTTCAGCTGTCTTAATATTGCAGCTCACTGTAATTATGTCTTTTCTTTTCACTTGCAAACAGCAAAAGCAGTTAAAGCTGCACTCTGTTACATTCGCCTCTCTGTCGCCATCTCTGTTTGAAACATGAAATTGCAGGTTTCTTTTACATTTTTATTCATTTGGCAGATGCTTTTATCCAAAGTGACTTACAGTGAATTCAAGGTCTACATTTTTATCAGTACTTGTGTTCCCTGGGATCGAACCCACAACCTTTGTGCTGCTAACGCAATGCTCTACCAGTTGAGCTACCGCAACTACTACTACACACTTTTTATTACGTACGTTGAAGCCAAATGAAGCCAAACTGACATTTCCTAGGAAATCAGAACTGACAGCTCAATTTATAAATCATTATTATAAACATTTATTTTATGTATTAATTATTCTAAACATTGCGAATCAGGCTAAGGAACCCGTTCTGAACACTGATCTGTTATGTATCTGGATTTCATCTTTAAATGTTGTGTTTTCTACAAACATCATCTTTTTCACTATAGTTTGTGTGCTTTATTGGATATGAAGTGAATCTTTAACCGGTGTTTATATCAGACATGGTTATGCCCGCTGGCAGGACATTCAGAACGACCCGCGGTACGCCATCCTCAACGAGCCCTTCAAGACCGAGATGCACAAGGGAAACTACTTAGAGATGAAGAACAAATTTCTCGCCAGACGATTTAAGGCATGAGTCATTCGTTTTTAAAAAAGACATGTGAAAGCTAACCTTTACATCCACACAGTCCTGCTTCTCTATCACCTGCTCTTTCCCAGTGAAAAAAAGTTTCTCTGAACTCTGAACGTTAGCCAACTGTTCTCTAAAACATTCTTGCAGTAACGTCAATAGAACGTCTTGCAGTAACGTTCTTGCAGTAACGTTTTTCAATGTTATACATCATACGGAAACGTTATTCTTGAGTAGTTAGTGGAATGTTTTAAAAACGTTACAGAATTTAAAAATGTTTGAATAACTAAACAATAACGTTAATACAATGTTACTCAATTGTTTCAGCTCTTGGAACAGGCTTTGGTGATTGAAGAGCAGCTTCGGCGTGCGGCATACCTGAACATGAGTCAGGAACCCAGTCACCCCGCCATGGCCCTCAACACACGTTTCGCTGAGGTGGAATGCCTGGCCGAGTCCCACCAACACCTCTCCAAAGAGTCACTGGCTGGAAACAAGCCAGCCAACGCTGTACTGCACAAAGGTGTAATATTACAAAAATATAATTAGCACTCTGATACTCTGTGCTCCATCTTTCTTGCTGTTGGTCCAATTAGGTTTATAGAAACGTTCTTCATGAGCCAAATAAGAACTAAACATAAATGTTTTGTTGAACTATAACCTGTCCTTTACTAAATTATGAACAACAAACATTATAAATGGACCTTAGGTAGAAAAGGGACATCCAAAATGTGTGATATAACCCTTTAAAGGCTAGTAACAGCATGCTAGCTTTGAAAACATAAAATCCTGCCCTCCGTTCAGAGCTCCAAAGCCACACCTCTCCCAATACACATAAATGCATACATAGTTTGACAGGCTAGACATCCAATCACTGCATTCGGACCGAATGTAATGATTGGAGAAACATTTTATGGTCCTGCGCCTTCCACAGAAGATATATTTATATATAGGTATGTTTAGACCCCTTGGTGATTAATCAGAATGTGACTTTCAACCATCATTACAAAAATGTTTCTGAAACAAATCGCCTTTAACGGTCTGTAATTTGAAACTTTGTAACTCTTTTCAGTTTTAAACCAGCTTGAGGAGCTGCTGAGTGACATGAAAGCCGACGTGACGCGTTTACCCTCCATGCTTTCGCGGGTCCCACCCGTGTCCGCCCGGCTGCAGATGTCCGAGCGCGGTATCCTCAGCAGGCTTACCAGTCGGGGCAACGAGCCGCCGCCTCAGCAGGTCAGTGCGACATCGTCTCTTACAACTCGTGTGTGTGATAGATGAATAATAGATAGACCTCATGCGGATGAACCTTCACATACAAATGTTCTTCTTCATCTCCCCTCAGCCGTTCCCTCAGGGCTCCTTTGGCTGCTCTCAGATGTATAACAGCGGTTTTGCCGGAGGGTTTCGTGGACCCGGAGGCACTGCGATGGTGAACTACAGCCAGATGCCCCTGGGACCGTACGTGAGCGGTTAGTGCCATACATTAACTTTTAATGACATACTCAGTGATCTAGTTAAAGGGATAGTTCACATCAAAATAAAACTTCTGTCATTGTTCTTCTGTGGAACACGAAAGGAGATGTTAGACAAAAATGTCCCTGTTGACTTTCATTGTGTTAAAAAAGAACAGCCTCAATATGCTTCAAAATGTCTCGTCTTGTGTTCCACAGAAGAAAGAATGGATTTCAGTGGGTTTGGAATGTGCTGAAGGTAAGTCACTATTGACAGAATCTTTATTTTTTGGTGAACTAGTTTGTTTAGTAGACAACAGTAGACAAGGGCCTGACAGTCTTTGCGAGTGTATGCTGCTGTATATCTAATTATGAATATCTAGTGACCAGTGAGTATAGTTAATATAGTAACTGAGTTTAATGTACGATAGATAGATATAAATGAAATTATATCAATAAATGTTCTGAAAACGATTGTTTAACATTCCTGAGATCATGAAGATGCCGCTCTTTTCTTATTGGTTTTCAGTGTCCTCAAACGGACCCCCCGTCCCCACAAGCCACCTAGACAAGAAGTCCAGTGATGTTCTGAGAGATGTGGCCACCCCTGATCTGAAATCAGGCAAACCCAGTGATGTCATATGCATCGAGGACTAGACCACGCCCATTTTGTTTTCTCTCTTTACGATAGCTACAGACAGAACCGTGAAGAACTAATAATAAATATTAAACAGCAGATTTTACGAATTGCACTTTTGTCTTTAGGAATCTGCACTTCTGTACACGCCTGTAAGTTTTATTCAGTAGAGTTCAGTCTCGTTTTTTCTTTCTGTCTTTTTTAACTTCTGCAATGTGAAAGTCTTGATCGATTGAAGAGAGACTGGAGACACGTGAGGAGGTCACCAACGTTTTGATCGTCCTCTGAGATTTAGGATTTTTTGCTATGGCTGCCATAAAGACATTTTCATCTTTGCTATTGTTGAGCCATCTGGAGGAGCTCCTAGTTTCTGACCAATCACAGAC
>JAZGTK010022559.1:0-10234 GCA_036877625.1 Ambastaia sidthimunki | reverse complement strand
ATATTTTTGTTTTGACAGCTTTTTTCCTGCAAGGAATTTAAGTGTCACCACAAAGTGTTCTGAAGATAAAAACTTTTTAGCTTCTTAAATCTTTAATGCCTTCTACTGAGGTAAAAGTGAGATGTTTGAGCCACGGCAGATGTTTTCTTTAATAGATGGTTTGTCTTTTGAGTCATGCATGTTACATCTGCAAACGTCAGACTGTTTGTTATACTTTTATTTAAGCCAAGTATTTTGTTGCTGTTTTTTATATAAAGCTACTGGCCAGGTAACTCTGTTGTATTTAGTTACTTGTTGTATTTAGCCACTGTGCATGGAGGCTTGTAAAAGTGTAGAATGATGACTGGTTTGTTTTTGTTTTTAACTGTCAAAATGTTGGTAAACACTCTTATGGTCAGTACCTTTAACTGTACTAAGATTTGGAGCAGAGGCTTTAGTTTCCCTTATTTGTGAAAAGCATTTGTTATAGCATTTGTTTTATGCTATAATCAGCTTAAATGTTTATTGCAATTATAATTAAAAAGGAACTTTTTATTAATTGTTTTGGGCTTGGTGTCACCAGTTTCATAAAATGACAAAGCTATTAGAACTTGGATTTTCTCCTATAGGTAGATAAATGTGCTTGTTTTTCGTAAGCTGATGTTTACATCACCGTTTGTATAAGTGTATTCCCTGCTCAGCCATTTAAAGCAACATATTGTGCTGACTGTTTCCATTCAGCTTGTAGGAGATCATTGAGGGTTATGCTGTAGTGCATCGAGGAAAAGAGCAAAACAAATGGGTGAGCACCGGCTGTGACCCCGATATGGAGGTGAAGGATATGAGTAGTCAACACACGAATGACTGTGTCACACACTCCTCCATTTATACGTGATTGCAGACTCGCTTAAACCTTTATCCTCTATAATAGGGGGTCATTGCCAGGGCATATGTGGGGAGTGGAGGGGGGGCCAGAGTCAAACAAGGGGCATGGATGTATAGACAGGAAATCTCATAGCTTTGAAGGTGGGGTGGGGGGTTATGGGAGTGTGTGTTTATATATAGGACATTAAGTGGGCTGGTCCTGATGAGAGGTTTTGTGTGAAGAGTCAGCAGGAAGAGGGATGGGAGCCTCGTGTTGCCCTTTCACAGCTGAAAGCTCCAGGGTTGAAGGAAAGTTCCTCGGGCGGTCATTCTGGGGACGTGTGAAAATCCATCGCCACTCAGAATGAACTGGACGCCTGTGATGTTCAGCTCATGTTCAGTGTAGGAGAAATGTGATTGTGGGCCACTGTGTTATGGTCATTAGAACCTTCTGGTTAGGGCATGTGCTTCTACACTTTGCACCATGGTGCTCACGAGTTAGACCTGGCAATTCACGTAGCCAAAAGTGCAACATTTTGGAAAACTGATCTTCAAGTTGTGCAAGATAAAAGCTGTAGACTTTTTTTGAGCATTTTCCATGCTGAGTGTGGTACAGTTTTATTTTTTAGTACTGAAAAGTACCATTCCTTTGACAACACTAGTATGTAGTACAGTTTAAACCTGTTGTGTTTTGTGTTTAGTGCTTTTGAATTTTAATCACTTTTTTCCTCTTATATAGTTCATCAACAATTAGTCTTTGTATGCAATATTCTTTCTTGGCAGAATCTATATCCGTATTCTACTACTAATGTTAAATCTTAATGTTAGTTGCCTAGTTACTACACACGATGGGGCAAAGTTTGAAACCTCCTTGATTGATTCGTTTCATGATGTTTTTACTTTATATTTTTATAAATGCCCAAATTTACAATGTCAAATGTATTTAATTCAATGAGTATTTTTTTTATTCACTTTTTTCATGTAAATTAAGGGGCAGTTACATCAATATCAAATTTAATCTCAAAACTGATTTTGGTGGGTACAGCAGAGAATGGACAAAACATAGGAGACATGAGTTCTGGACGTTGCCCTGGGCATGAGCATTGATTATCTGTCTGGAAGGTAATCAGTGTTGGTCCCTTTGTCCTAACTGCTGTAGCGCAGCATGACTATAAACATCACTGTGATGTAGAGAGATTTACAGGACTTGAGTGGTAACCATTAGCAGTACCAAACGGCCATCATGCCTCTATAAAGATCTTAATATGACTGAAATATTAGAGCCAGAGACATTTCCTGAAGCATCAGGGAGGTTGTTTATGCTCTTCTAACAAGGCACGATGCAATATACTGTAGCATAAAGCAGTAAATCATATCTCCTCCATGTTAAGCACCGTGTACAGTGTTGTACTGTAAACAGTGGTTCAGTCACAGTAATTAAAATTCTATCGTTTCATGTGTTAATTGTGATCACTGTAGCTTTAACTGAGGTGGGAGTGTCTGTTGTCTGGATGTGGGTGATAGGAAGTTTATGTGCTTAAGATGGGTGTATGTGATAACGTAATTATATAACATTGTGACATTATGAATATAATTAAGGGAAGGAGTTAATTAAAGTGAGGATTATAGCATTACAGTGGCAATTGTGAGCAGTTTCTGGAGCACTTTTAATTGATTATTTTTATTATATTTTTATGTTTTTGTGTCATATGGGGAGCAGCTCAGAAACTTAGTTGTTTTACTTTGTAAGTTGGCAAACAGGTTTAAATCCAAACGGTCAGCATTTAGCTTTAGTTATGCAGCTGGTAAAAGTCAAAATAAGTAAGTGTTGTGAATTAAAACAATGTTATTAAAACCATTTTTTTGTCTTGCATCATATAGCAAACTCTTTAACTTTGAATTATAGGACTTTTTGAAGAGTACAGTCATTGTGCCCCATGATGAATTTGAACTTGACAAGACTGAGTGTGATTTAACCACGTGAGCACACAAATTTTCTGCTTCATTAAACTCTACTGTAAGGTGGATTTCCTGTGGCCTGTTATTTCTATGAGATTCACTAGCGTGAAAAGTCAGGAACACTCACTTTACAGGAATGGACTGTCACATTACACACACACACACACACACACACACACACACACTACAATAGATTTTGGCAACTCTTTTCAAAGCTGCGACACCCAGAGACTCAATAAAGCAACCATAGGACGTCATTTATTGTTGATTTCAGCAGGAGGCATTTTGGCTGTTTTCTCGGCTGATTTCAGCAGGAGTTTTCTTGTTTGAACTGTTGTGAAAAGTCTTTTAGAAAAAGAGAAAATCGATTTGAAGCAGAATGTAATTGTGTATTACCTGGTACCATGCGTGATGATACATGGTGATGCTGTAAAGAGGATGAATGTCAAGTCTAACTCCTCAGACAGGGTTTTACAAAGCAAAAAAGATAAACTATTCAGCCTGATTATTTGACCAGTTGGTTGCTAAAAGACAGGTCGTTTAGTCAACCCATTCATACTCCAAAAGGTGCGATGTTGTTTTGGTCTTGCACAACCAATGAAATTGCGCGCTTGTCTCACCCTGTCATCCAACAACATTGATGCCTTTGAATATTTGCCCTCTATTGTTTAGTTTTATTTCTCCCGTTCTCACTTGTTTGTGTTTGGGTGGGTGCGTGTGTGTCCAGCTGTCTCCCCATGTGAATCGATCAGTGGGCTTTTTGCACAGGGCCGTTTGGATGATGGGTGGGGGGCTGTACAGGCAGGTGAATACAGAAATCAGCTTCACATGCTAATGGGAACCTTGACAGAGCCATAGACAAGGACAGTAGGTCTCCCTCCCTCCCCTGCCTTTCCTCTGCCATTCTTGCCGTATCCACAGCTACTCGGTCGGGTTTCTGGTGTCTGATTGCCTATGCGCAACACGCACTCAGCTTTGCGTACATTAGGATCAAATTGAAGGCTACAATCGAATGGGTAGAACTGGCAGATTGATGTATGCGTGTGGGGGGAGGCTTTTGTTCTGTCAGATGTGCTTCTGTAAGAATAATTTTTCTCTCCTACATTGCTGGAATATTTTTAGATTTCCTGCAGCGGTCTGCTGCCTGGCAGCTGGGGTTAAAGTTGGCCTTGTGAATGGTTTGTTTAGCTCTTCAGTAATTGTGCTGCTGTTTGGAGAAGCCGTTGTTAATGGAGGTGGAGTTATTGTATGAACTGTAAAGGTGTGTCTGCAAACTGCCCAGGTTGCTCCACTTGTTTAGACTTGTTCTAAACCAAAAAATTAAAATGTGTCAAAGTCAATGCTTTGTGGATGATCTGTGTTATGATCTGTGTTATGCTGTGTGAGCTTTGTGGTTATTTTGTCTGTTGATTACCAATAGGGCTCTATTTTCATTTTTTTGTTAAAACATAAAAAATGTTGAATCTTGTCTCTTGTAAGTGGCAAACTAAACTTTTTGAACGCAATGTGTCGCCTTCAGGCTTGCTTGCTATTGCAAAATGTGATGTTGCTATATGAATTCTAGCGATTTTTGCCCATTTTATCTTACAGAAGTTAAGATATTAGTTTAAATATTTGGAACGTAAGTTATGCCACGTCATCTATAATTAACATTATTATTTTGTTGTTTGCAGTTTAGAACATTTTGTTCAGGTTAACCTAATTCCATTTGAATTGGGTTGTTGTCTAAGCAAAGTGTGTGAAAGAGTTTAGTTTTCTTCCTTAGAGTTCTGCCCTTGTGTGTCTGTGTGTGTGTGTGTCTGTGTGTGTGTCTGTGTGTGTGTCTGTGTGTGTGTCTGTGTGTGTGTCTGTGTGTGTGTCTGTGTGTGTGTCTGTGTGTGTGTGTCTCTGTGTGTCTGTGTGTGTGTCTCTGTGTGTGTGTCTCTGTGTGTGTGTCTCTGTGTGTGTGTGTCTCTGTGTGTGTGTCTCTGTGTGTGTGTCTCTGTGTGTGTGTAAACTTCAGAGTCAGAGAAAATGAACCTAATAAATCATACTGTCTCTGTCCTCTCCTCCCTGGCTGGTCCTGATCACCACTGCTGTCTCTCTCCCTCACTTATTTCTCTGTCTCTCACACACACACACACACACACACACACACACACACACATTCAAACCCTAGATACACTATTATATTAGGGATAGGTCAGAATTGTCTTAGGAATACTTAGGTTGACTAGTTCAATCATATTGTTCACTTTAATATTTCAGTGTAGCGCTTTGGTGTTAAACTGTTTGCTCTTTCAGAAGTTTAAATGAATTTTCTTTGAAAGCACTGTCATCTTTGGCCCCTGTATTGCACTTCACTGTTTTTGAGCTTTCTGTCATGAGTGCTGTGTTTAAGTGGCCATGTCAAGTTACAAATAGTCAAACTTTTAAAAACCCTAGAGGCCCATTAATTTTGTACAGCTCTGTTGTGCTTTATCTCGCTGGTTTTGAACTTAGGGATTCATCCATGTAAACTCCCCCTAGAAACTTGTCTGAATTTGGTCAGATGGTCCTGGATTCTGTAAACCTTATATGCATACTGACTGTACTTCTTTAAATCTAAGTTTGCCATTTCTTTTTGCAGCAAATCAGAAATGCTACTAAACTATCATTGCAGTCTACAGACTGCTCGTATATTCAAATTAAGAGTATCGCTCTTCACAATTTGCTACTGCGTTGGCTGTGATCTTCTACCCCATCTGTACAGGCATGTTTTAGTGTCGCATGTGCCTTTAAACACTCATAAGTTCAGCTCTCCCTGAGCAAAATCTTCTCCACACATATTTGTCTCCATGCTGTTACTTGTGACTGTTTGTTTGTGTGCTGTTTGTGTGTATGATGCATACTGCGTTGTGGGTGGGTCTCTCTTGGACACTCTGAAAGATTAATGGTGCTCTGAAAGCAAATGTCAGATGGTGTGGCTTAGAATAAACATCAACACATGCCTTTGTACCCACACCCTGACAACAAACCCACCTTTGTTCCCACACTGTGATCATGTCCACTGCACACTTGCTTTAGATGAACACTTTAAACCACTCTGACTAATGCTCGTCAAACTGTGCTATTAATTAGGGTCAAGATTACAAATTGTTAATCAGCTAGTTAAAAGTAGCAAGAATTGCAAGGATAAATGAATTTCAGAGTAAAATTGATTTGTTGATGATGCTATCTAATGCAACAACTAGGGATGTAACAATATTAAAAAAAGAAAACGCAATACACCACCCACAGCACTCTCATTTTTATATTATACACTAGGGCCTTAAATCATAGCCTGGAGTTGATGTTATTACACACATTTCTTTTTAGTTTTGCGCTAATATTCCAAGAAATTCACGCAGTGGCCCCAAAACCCTGATATGAAATGAATTGGTATATAGTTACACCCCTAGCAACAACATTTATGACTTGTTCAAAACTTAATCACTCACAGTATGTGTACAGTTTGTAAAGTCACACATAAAATGTACACAGTGATTTGCTTGGATCCAAATTCGGGAAGTCAGTGTATTAGCTTCAGGTCAATCTTTATCTGGGAGAAGGTGTTTGGCAGTGTACTGAGCCTGAAGTGAATGCAACTGGCTGTAGTACAGTTCATAAAGGGCAATTAATTCATCTAGCCTGTCCTCAGCAAAGCTCATTTACACGGTGTTCAGACCCGTGTTGTTTTATCTTTTTTTTTATCTGGACTTGTTTAATGGATCGGCTCAGCCTTAAGAGTGTGTAATTTTCTCTTTTTTTTCTCTGTCTCCATCTCTTTCAATTTTTTTCCCTGTGTGTTTTTCTCCATTTCTCCCAGCCTGTGGCAGAACCCATACCCATCTGTAGCTTTTGCCTGGGAACCAAGGAGCAGAACCGCGACAAGCAGCCAGAAGAGCTCATCTCCTGCGCGGACTGTGGGAACAGTGGTAAGACGGTTCTCCTCAAATACAACCAAGCATTTTATTACAGTTAATACTATTGACTTTTTCTGCAGATATGGTACATATAATGGAGCATTAGACTCTTAGATTGTAGCTTGTCACACCTCAAGAAGTCTTGCCCTTCTCCAAAAAACAACAAACCTCTTTATTTTCATTGGTCGCAAGTCAGTTGCTCATTGTTGAAGACCCTTTGAACACACGTTCAGTGGTACTGTTTATCTCCTCATCAGGAGGTGGCTTTATCCTAGTTACTTAATGGTGTCTTACTCTTACCATGTCTTCTCAGGTCACCCGTCCTGTCTGAAGTTCTCTCCAGAGCTCACAGCACGGGTCAAAGCTCTGTGGTGGCAGTGTATCGAGTGCAAGACCTGCAGCAGTTGCCAGGACCAAGGAAAAAATGCTGTAAGTTTTACAGTTTTATTGTTTCTGCAGCCTCATCATCATTTGGGTTGCATCCCAGATTATGTACTTGCTGTACGGACTTAATGTATTTTGATGATGATGGGAATTAGTGTATCAGATTAGGACACTAAGAACTATTGTGTAAAAATAGCATCTCAATAACAAACAATTTAAAAGGTTTGTGGGCAAGATTAGCTAAAATGTTTTGGAATTCTTTTGGTATGCTGTTTTCATGTGCTGTGGTTTGGGATGCATTATTGGCACACAACCTTTGGTCATGGTCACGCAGCTTGTTTTCCATGCCATCATGATGCAAAAATTCAGAATTAGACTCCCCGTACGTTGGAAGTCCAAACTTTGACATTTGTGTACATGTGTTTGTGTTTCACAGGAAAACATGTTGTTCTGTGACTCCTGTGACCGAGGATTCCACATGGAGTGTTGTGACCCCCCACTCACGCGAATGCCAAAAGGTGAGTTGTGCCCACACACTCACAAAACAAAGTGTAAGTAAACAATAAAACGACAGATGCACTGTTCAATATTAAGACACAACACTTTGTCATTTGAATTTAAGCCAGAAATTTTCTGGCTTAAATTCTGGCTGCTGTAATCATCCCCTCTGTTTATTTTGTTCTCACAAAAATTTGTTTTCCATAATCAATAGTTATTTTGATAATGATTTTTGACTGCCGCTCTGCAGGCATGTGGATCTGTCAGATCTGTCGGCCAAGAAAAAAGGGAAGAAAGCTCTTGCATGAAAAAGCAGCACAAATCAAACGGCGATACAATGCACCACTGGGGCGTCCGAAGGGCAGGTACTTCAAACCATTTAACCTATTCACAATCACAGCAAATAAAACATCGTTAAAATGGATGTAAAATTTGCACAATATTGTTGAACACCCTCTTGTCCTTAGACCTGGCCGTCCCTTTAAGAAGCTTCGAGGTGGTGGGCGGGGCAGAAGAAGGCGGGGTGCTGGAGGTATGGACCGGTGCTCGCAAGGCTCCTCCTCTCCGCACTCCTCCTCAAGCTCTTCGTGTGAAGGTTACCCCGGTGACGACCGTATGCTTTTCTCACTCCGTGACGAAGATTCCGCACAGGGCGGCCTGCGCTTTAACAAAAAGACAAAGGGTCTGATCGACGCCCTTAGCAAGTTCTTCACGCCATCCCCGGATGGACGGAAAGCCCGCAATGAGGTGGTGGACTATTCCCAGCAATACCGTATCCGTAAGAAGAGCCATCGGAAAGGCGAGCAGGACAACAGGACAGGAGGTAAAATGGGTCAGCAAATACACCTTTGCCTTTTTCTTTTTTTTACTGTTTCATCAGTATATTAACACCAAGATATTTAACCATTTTTTATTTATATGTATGAATATAATAATGCATCAGAATACCCATTATAAACATTTCTGTCCACGCATTAAGACGTTTAAGCAAGAAACTGTATTATGAACTTGCATTTTCTTGAATACTGTGTGCTGATGCAGACAAACCAGTGACATTTTTACAGCTGAAAGTCTGTTTTTTTGTGTCTCACAGACAATCAGGAGTATGGAGACAACTGGCAGGGGGACGAAGACAAACTACCAGGACACGAGAACCTAACAGAGAAAGACATTGAGCTCTTTAGACACATACAGGAACTGGCACTACAGGTAAAGAAAGACAGAGGCATCTGTCTGACAGATGAGGAGCTGTGGTAGGATTGTAGAAGAGTGGAAGAGTTCATTGAATTAAAAGCACACGGAACCTTTTGTTAATAAGTTAGTTTTTTATGATAGAGATGTGCAGGGTTTGTTTGCAACCGCAGACAGTATGACATTTTCTTTTACTATATTAGCAAAGCTTGGGAGGCTTGTATCTTGGCAGGGTGTAATGTGGGGGATTTGAGAATTTCCATTATCTTGCTTCTCTCAGTGACTCAAACACACATATATATTGGCTGATTGGTCTTTGTGTATGTGTGCTGCGGCTCCTGGCAGAGGCAGCCGCTCTCAAACTGCCTCAGGCCATCAGCCTAAGAAAAACACTCACCAAACCAGGGGAGACAATCACGCACACACTCGACATCAGACGCCTTTGTAAAAAGCAGCTAGGAAAGAGAACGGCATTCTGTAGTCTGACAATAAGACCTGGTTTCTAGACATCTGTGCCGTGTGTCACGGGTTGGTAAACATGCCACTTTTATAGCTTAGTGTGGAGAGATTCCCCCAAAGCTGTTGGGCTGTCACTGGTGTTTACCGTCTGTTGTTAACATTGTGTTATACTTAGTGACAAGTGTGTTTAGAAGTATTATAAAGTGTGTTTGTAGCAGGGAGGTAACAGTTAAAATTCCACATGGGTAAGTTTAAGGTTTTGTTAATTTTGGTTTTGGTTTATACCATTATGGTACTTCGCTATTAGGTCTGCATCAATCATGAATTGTTTCGTTAAACGTTTCGTTTAACATTGTAACTGGACAGTGTTGATGCTCATTGCAATTTTACAAGCAATGTAATATGGTGTAAATGTTTTCTACACTGTACAATTACAAATGTTTACGTATTAGAAACGTAAATATTTGTTGGATTATTTTGAAAACAGACATAAACTGTTTTGTCATTAAAGATTTTAAAGTGTTTTACGTTTAATACTTAAACATCTGATGTTTAGTAGGTCTGAAACTATTCCAGTGAGAGAATATTATGTCTGTGATTTGATGTTTTTAAAAGTTTTTGCGTTAAAAAATGCTAATTCGTGATAATTGAGTGTTGGACACAGTGCTGTTATTGCAGAGGAGATTTTAATAGTTGTTTTACTGTCACAACAAAGCATCTCTGGTGAGTTCCTAAAACAGGCTTGACGGAGACTAACTGTAATGAGTGATTAACAAACTGTTTCTCTTAAGGTTTGTGCCGTCTCTTTTTGTATTTGCATATTTTGTATTTTCATTCTCCTCTAACTGTACAGCAATTCAGAAGATGATGGACTTTACAATTCATACAATAATTAAAATTTTGTCTTTTGGGACATTGAGAATTGTTTACCACAGTTTGTATACAGTATAAACACAGTGAATGGTGTGTGTGTGTGT
>JAZGTK010022558.1:0-10234 GCA_036877625.1 Ambastaia sidthimunki | reverse complement strand
CACTCTGATGGCATTTAATAAGAGACATGAGTCTTGTTGTGTAGACATTCTCAGCACTCTGATGGCACTCTGATGATTAACCAGCTGACGGCAGATGATTCAGGGGTTTATACCTGCACCGTCACCCACAACCAAAAGCGTGAAGAACGTCAGATCAAGCTCAAAATGCTTGGTAAGATCAGCATTCAGACCTGTTGAGTATTTACATTAATGCATGTATATGAAATATACTCACTGCTTATAATATCATCATATTTCACTGATCTTCTAGGGGATCTCAGGATCACTAAAGCCCCCACTGATGTCCATGTGGCTCAGGGTGGAACTGCTCAGCTGCACTGCATAGTGTCTGGAGAAAATGTCAAGCTTGGCTGGTCAAGGTGAGTTTACAGTGTGTACACATGTAAAAGTTTGAGATGCCTTCACAGATCATCAGACATTGAGGTCTTTTCTTCTCTGGACAGGAACGGTGTGCCTGTGCGAGCAGATGGACTTCGTGTTCTTGTGTCTGCAGATGGGACGCTTATACTAAATAACGTCCAGCCGATGGACGAGGGAACGTATACCTGCAACGCCTACACTGGGACATACTCCATCAGTGCAGCGGCTGAAGTACGTCTGGCCAAATCATCCCAACAAGGTTTGTAAAGTGACACGAAAACAAGCTCAAAGACAAGGCAACTGCTTTCACGTTTGTCCACAGTTCCATAGGGGCTTGTTTTCAGACCTACACTAGACTTTCCTAAGACAACAAAGTTTGTTCACAAATTTTACTCCTCTAGTTGTCTTATGTTCTGTCATGCTTGTGGAATGTAGTGGAATGCTTTAAAAATATTCAAAAAAGAATTTCAAAAAATATTGAAAAAAGTTTGAATAATGTTCTTATAACCAAGCAATAATGTTAATACAATAACTAAAAAACTGGACGCTAACACTTTTAGGTAACATTTTTGTTACTTAATGCAAATGTTATTGAAATGTTCTTACAATCTAAAACGGTTAGCTGGGATATTCACTGGCTTAAACATCTCACATTTCTTGCTTTAGTTTTAGTAATTCTTGCGTGTGATTTGGCTTTAACATGGTCATGACATGAGTTCATATCATACTAGTCATATGTTTCGGTCGAAACAATGTGTAATTGAATATTTCTTCTGGTTCAAAGTCATCTACACAAAGATATCTAGTAGCAGCACATTACTGTAAATGAGATTTGCTTTGTTTTCTCTCTGTCTGTAGATTTGGATGGGAGTCAGGGGTTGTCCTCAGACTGTGTGGATCAGCCTGAACTAGCAAACTGTAAACTGATTGTGTACGCCCGCCTGTGCTCCAATCAATACTACTCAGCTTTCTGCTGCTCCAGCTGTGCCAAGTATTCCAGAGACAAAGACAAGTCAAGACAAGTCAGATCTGCAGTGAATCCAGCAACCTCATTGGTTAATTAATCAGCATCATTAGCTGGGTCCATCCCATCATTTTACCATCCTGAAGAACAGATCAACACTGACCTCAGATCTGCAGCTACAGCTGCTGGGTACAAACTGAGACTTACTGCACTCAGCATTTCTGAATCCTTCATATCTTAGTTTATTTATCATTATGTGTTATACTTTGTTTTCTGTAGTATTTGGATAATAAATATTATTGCTATATTCTGTAATATAAGAATGATATTTGTTAAAAATTATTATTTTCTGTCTATTAACACTTTGACACTGTCAATAAAATAGTTATCATTTCTGTAGAAGTTTATCTCTATTGTGCTGAATTTATGATGGAGGTTTGAATGTGGTACTGTATAGCAGGACATAGACTTAGATGCAGCCAGTTATAAGTTAAGATAAATCTAATAAAATAGTTTGATGGGCAAACTCATCAGGATAACTGACCACAGCTGTGTTGTTACTCTGGGTGTGTTTCTGTAAGTGAAAATAAAAACTAGAAAATACATTTAACAGAACTGCTATTTAAATAATTTCATGAAGGAATTGTAATACTAATCTGGCCTGTTGCGCTTGCTTACGCACCAAACTACAAAAAACAGCTAAACACAAATTCTACAGATTTTTTAATTATAGAATGAAGAATAAATGTTTCTTATGCTGTAACAGAATAAACTAGTTTATGTGCAGATCATTACAGTATACCTGAATGTAAATTGTTACATTTAGACAATAATATATATACAATTATATAATTCGAAAACAGTAATATAAAAGTTACTTTTCTGTTTTCTGTTTCTAGTTGTAAATGACTTTCAGATTGTACCTTTGAACTCTAAGCAACTTTGCAGTCTCAAAAGTGTTTTTAAGATGTTCTCACGTGCTTTGAGATCACTTTCTATTTGGACTACTCTGCCGTATACATATTGGTGAAGCTTTTCACAGCCATATACAATTCAGAGTAGTTCCTTTCTCATTTGTGCATCATAACTTGGAAATCTGTGAGCCCTCTTGTGACAAGAGAGCACTTAGACAAACTGGAACTGAACTTGGCAAGATACTGCAACATTCCTGTAAATCTCTGAAGAGCTTGTTTGTCTTTTGGTGAAGATAACTGAAGTACAGCTCTTACTGTCTGGTCATCAGGTTTGAGTTTATACTCTCTCCGTCTGACATCATGCTCTTGCACTGTTTCACCTCAAAGCAGCAAATCATCCACAATGTTTAAGACACCATCCAGATCTTCATTCATCTGTCTGGAATACTTCAGACTCTGATGATATTCTAAATAAACAGCTGACTCTGTTTGTCTCTTCAGTTATTCTTTCTTTCAGTGTTACGAGAGCTTTTTGTGGAGCGTGTACATCAGACTTTACTGATGGATCTGATGGATTTGAATGTGGTGACCACTGAACCGATGTTTACACTGTTTTAGAATGACATCATTATCAACATACACTTCATGTATCCTTTGAATCACACATAATGCTTGATATGAGAATCCTTTATCCAGCACTGCTGGAAATGTGTGTGTACCCTTACAACATCACATACTACATATCATATACTACACTAGAATTCATGACACTAAAATTGTTAGCTGGACTGATGAAGATGCATCATCATTTATGAGCACTCTAGTTTAGTTGATGACCTCTTATCTTAATCTCATGCAAATCTTTTTAAATCTACCTTTTTTAAAAATATGCTTTTTAACAATTTTAACAATTATTTACTGTTTATTAATTCAGGCAGGGGTTCATGCTGAGATTAATGCAACAAAATTAAAAATACATATTTTTTTAATTAAAATTGTGTGAAAATATATACTTCTAATGTTAGTTTTTAGTGTAAACACTGGCTCTGACATACTTAGCCAAAGACTAGTAACATGAGTTTAGAGGGGATTATCTGTAATAAGGGTTTCAGAAGTGAATTGAGTAGTTATTTCAAACAATGACCCAGTGAGTAGCAAGAGTGATTGGGAAACGTCCCAATACTTATTATTTCAGTAATTCAGTTTGGTGCCACAAGTAGTGCAGAAATTACATTTTTGTTGTATTTCAATTTCAGTTTGTTTGTTTGTTCTTGGAGCCCCCTAGTGGTCAGGGTCCTGGGTTGCAGCTAATGTAGTGTAATTAACACGACCCTGCATATCATGTGTACATGTGAGCCTACCAATATGAAGCTATTGAGCTGTAATTTGCTTGTAAGAACTATAACCTGTAAACTTCAAGACTTTCTAAACATTTCAAACTTTCATACAAGACTTTGTCAAGACAACATTCCCAGCTGTTCTGAAGAGCTTTCTTTATTTGTTCATTATTACAGTAAATAATGTGTTTCTGATGTTTTATGCTGATGTTCTGCTGTTCTTCTTCCTGAGATCTATATTATGAAACTCTATAAAGGTTTGATTAGATCTTCTGTCCTATCACAGAGTTTGTGGACTGCAGCCTGGACAGAGCAACTGTTCTGAACGTTCTCTAATGTGAGAATCAGAAGGTTCAGCTGTCACCACTGAGAGCCGTCAGCCAGACTTTCACACCCTAACGGCCACATCTGAATAAGCAGAGAGGTTATATATAGCTCAGCACAGCGCTGGATCTGCACACAATCACTGATAGAGGAAGCGTGTGGAGAGCTGCAGTTTAGTTCCTGGAACAGAATGAAGGTTTCCTCCTCATCGTTATCACACACTATCAGTATTCATGATACTTTGTTTTCATGGGCCCTCCTGTAACCACTCAGCCATACTTTCTCTCACTGGCTGTATCATGGTTTGAAGTGTGTGTGTGAGGAAGGGGGTTGGGACACCTGCTGTTTAGAACAGCACCACCTTACAGAGGAAAGATCCAAGGAACACTTGTAATCTTTAGATAATGGGCTCACATTGTGCCACTGAGATAAACTCTTTGGAGACTGTCTAACCAGGAGCTTATGCCTTCTAGAGGAGTATTCAAACCCCAAACTTCAGGGCCACTGTGGGTAAGTGTGTCCAATTTTTACATTATTGTTTTATATCAAGACAGTATGTGTGAATTTATTGTGGCAGCAGCCTGTTATTGCTCTTTGGCTCTTGGTTAGTTGACATGACATGCTATACTCCTAAAAAGCAGAAAGTGAAAACTTTTTTTAAAACTGATTTATGGATATAGATTTAAAGTTAAAATCTTGATGTTATAAATGAAGAAGTTCATGCATACTATTTGTCAACAAGCCACATAAACAGGAGAATGTCTTGGTTGTGAGTTGCATGAATGTGTATTCACAGTATTCACAGGTTAGTGTGAGACAGTTACTAAAAATCTAATGGTAAAGTAACATCACACTGACCCAGTAAACCAGAGTGTTAAGGCTCATTTCTTCAGTCTACTTTTGTTTAGTGGGTTTTCACTAGTCAATGTCATTAAACTTTTAAGATCAAATTCTAACTAATGTCATTTCACTGTCTGAAATTAATTAAAAAATAAATATTAATAAATAAATAAATAAATTCACATTGTGAAGCTCCTTCAGTCATGACTGTATTCATAATGAAGTCCTGCCAGTGTTTATCAGAGTGCCATCACTGTCTCATTTGGGGGCTGGTAACACTGCTATTTCTGAAGTAATATGATGTCATTTTCAACAAAACAAACTGGAGTAGATGGAAAAGTCAGAGAAGACATCAGTCAGAGGTTAATACCAACAGGAGAACGTATTTTACCGCTCATCTGCATATGTAAAATACTTCATTATTACTGAGACACTAAAACATTAATTTCGGTAAATACTCTAAATATGGAAACAGTTTCAGTATTTACTGTATTTTAACACTGTCTCATCCTGGTGTCATTTACAGCTCCTATTACAACTTGCACATGAACTTAAAACTTAAACCTCACCACCTTTTAAAAAGCTTTCGAATGATGTCAGGTAACCAGAGACGACTTCATCTCTGGGTTTTGGTTACTGATCACGTTTCATTCCACTACAGCTGCATGAAGTTTGTAGGGCATCTGCCTATATCAGTTACAGTTATAGTACAGCCTTATATTGGCTATTCCTTTGGCAAATACCCTTTCATTTGAAAATGATGAGTATGTAAATGCTGTGCAGGAATTGAAAATATGAAATGACAGGCTAAGGTCAGTTGCATGAACTGCTCTGCACTTTGTGAGTAGTAAGCAGCATTACTACAAGCTGAAACCCTGTATGACAACTGGCCTTGCTGAGTTATGGATGTGTGATATTAATAGTAGCTGATGACTGTATACAGTAAGATGAACTGAAATATCAAGTTCACTTATACATCAATAGAAACTAATTGAGGAATATAAAATATATCAAAGAGAGTCTCAAAAAGTGCATACAACAGTTTGTTGCCTATTTATGGGCTATATTAGGAAATCGTGTCACTGGTGTCTGGAAATGTATTTGTTTATATTTGTATTTGACACTAACAAGTTAGTGTTAAATGTTTCAAAAAATGATATCTTCTCACCTCAGGCCAATAACCACCACATTGAAAAAACATCATTAACAGATGTGTCCACAACTTAGCAAAAAAAACTTGTAACCGTAGGCCTAACTTTCTTGCCCCATTACAGTATGTTGGAATTTAATATTTATTTACAAAATAATTTGATTAAATAAATGTTAAAAGTAAAAAAAAACATGATATTCCTCTTAAAAACATGTTCAGTGCAACACTCAAAATGTGCAATAATAATGGCAAATAAACAGTTATTACTACATTTCATTGCACCACAAAACATTATTCAAACTCAATATAAATAAATAAATAAAACCATCACAGTGAATTTTCACAGTGAGTTAAATCATTGTGTTGATGGTGACACTGGGGGCTCACTGTGCTTTTGAGGACGATCTGTCTTGGCTGTTTGATCCAGTTTGTGCAGCGCCCACCTAGGTTTACCAACGTATTTTTCAAGTACGTATAGGGAGAAGTTGCACCCATCCTGCGGAACAAGGTAGCCACCCTTCTATTTAAGATCCAGCCCTGTCACCCCACAGCTTTATGAAGGGAGCAGAACATTGCGAAATTATCTTGACAACTGTCTTTTATTGACCCACTCGCAGAATCAGTCGTGCAAGCACAGCGACAAGGTGCTTCACCACCTTGGCCAATTAGGGCTTTAGGTTAACTGGGAAAAACTGGAAACTTGTTGTGACAGATGCATCAAACACAGGCTGGGGTGCGTGTGCAATGGGCACGCTGTGTTGGGGATCTGGAAAGATCACCACTTGCGTTGACACATAAATTGCCTGGAGCTGCTGGCAGTCCTGCTTGTTCTGCTGAGATTTTTTACCATTGATCCAGTGCAAGCATGTGTTGGTCTCGACAAATAACACAGTGACAGTGGTCTACATCAGTGTGGTATGCGGTCCTGTTGCATGTCAGAGCTGCAGGCTGAGTTACACCAAACACCTTTGCAAGGTTTAACAACCTTCTTGTGGACCTGTTGTGACCCCTGTTTTGTAGGGTGATTAATTGTAACTAGGTGGGTGTACTTCTTGCTTCTGCGCCTTCCCCTCACTAAGGTGATAACGTGGGCCATTCCTTTCCAGATAATGTCCTCAGACATGGGACATTCTGAGGGTCATTTTAAGCACATTTTCAGTGGACTCAGTGGAGGAGTTGGACATGAGGCCTGAAACTTGTGTAAATGGCTCTTTCCAAGCACGCCTGTGTATCTCCTGTGTAACTTGGTGCTCCATACATGTGAATTTCTCTCTCTGGTAACCACATATGTATTTAACAGGTGTCTCTTGTGGTAAACTCTGTGTCTTCGCCTAAGTAGAATTCCTCTACCTCTATAACTGAGGTTAGGCACCTGGAGTGATAGGGTCCCTCCCAGTAGGAATCCATACCCTCCAGGTATGGCCATATGTTGTATCTACTACATGGCACCTATCACTGATAGGAAGTGTTCTTTGTAGGGAATCTGCTGATAGACCTTTTCTCTTCTTCAAACAAGTGTCTATCGACCAGGGGATATGCATTTTAAGTCTGTCACCTTATGTGCAGGTTTTCTGGGCTTTTTTATTCTTGTTTTTATATCTCTGATGTAATTGGGGAATATGTGCATGTGCACAGTCTAAAGTAATTCAGGCTTGTAAGTCTGAAACTTCAGCATGAAGCCAGTCTGTAGCACATGTGTGCAGACATCATGTGCTCATGCTAGCCCTTATTTAGACACATTGGGCCCATCATGTCATAGGTCCACTAAAACCTTTCATTTCTTTACTGGCAGCAGGGGAATGTGGACTTTAGACAGCTGATGGTACCAGCTGTGTCTTTTAGTTTCTGAAGAGACTAAATTAGAAACACAGGACTACACAAATATCCCTTTAGAATGACTTATCTTAAAAAATGTTTAACTAAAAAACAACACACACAAACAAAACTGTTGTTCCACTGTTTAGATAGCCCACTGAAATGAAACCAATGAGTAAAATGATAATTAAAAAGGATTATTACATTATGTAGTAAAATAATTCAATATTTTTTCATGGGCTGTACTCAATATTGCCGAGCCCTGCATTCCAGAAAACACCCAGCAAAGACACAACAAATGGCCAAAGCAACTGTCAGACACACTTTATAAATAACTCTTTAATCTGAGTGCTGACATCTCTCACGAGACATAAAAGCAAAGCATTGGTTCAATTATTCGCGGTCATCCTTGCATTCACTGAAGAGCACAGACCAATTTCTTTAAGGTGATACAGCAAGTGTTTCTACCCTCTTGGGTTAATCAGCTGCCTGGTTTCCCCCTACTGGTCACTGCTGTTGTTACACTATTCTTGATATCATTCAAGAATAGTGTAACTAGTTTGGTTTAAAAAAAGCAAATTTCCTTATAGAGCAGCATTCATGGATAGCATCTTTTTAAGATGTCTTTCCATGTGTGCATTCCTGAATGCAATCTAAGCTTCTCTCCTTCTTTATTGGCCACAATATCTGTTTCAGATGTGTAGGGTGCTCCGATGCTGAGGCAGAGTTTATGAAGTGTGCATTTTATCTCTGAGAAATGCCCATTGGGACTTTCCTTTTTTTTGAAGAAAGAGCCACGTTGGATGCTCCCTGTGCTTTCCTTCCATTACATGTAAGGACATGGCAGAACTTAAAAGGAAGCATTTAAGTGTCAGGTTAAAAGTATAATAAATCCCACAGACCACCCACTGCCCCCACAGTGCTTCTGGTAGGCTCACTGTCATGTTCTGGGCTCCAGTAAGAAGATGGTTAGTGATTGCAGCATTGGAGGCTGTGCTTATGCCATCAGAAGCAGATGACTCGCCTGCTACCCAATCTTTGGGTGTGGTTGTCCGAGCTGAAGCTGGGACTAAGATGACAGCCGTGTTTTTTTCTGGGCAGCTGTAAGTGTCAGGTTAGGATGGAATTTTCCACCCTCCCTGGAAAGCTTACAGCTGGTGATTAGTAGTGGGGCATTTGTTGTGACGCCCTGCTCTGGTGTTTTTCTCCCAGGAATGCATGATGAGTTTACAACTCAAGCTAGGAATCCCTTTCTGCCTATTCACCACCCAGTTCTGGATGGCAGTCAGACAGAGGCATCTTCCCTGCCATTATCGTACTTCTCTACACAGGCAGCTGAGGACCCATGCTCTGTTTGCTTGTCGCCAAGGTCGGCCCCTCTGTGGATATGATGCCCACTGCTAGCTCCCACCTTAAGCCTTTGGAAGGTTGAAGAATGACACCAGCCCCTCAGCTAATATTCAACTCGCCAAGTTTTCCTCCCTTAGGGAAAAGGTGCTGTATACTCGACTATCATGATGACTGGCTTTTTAGCACACAAAGGAGAAGTTTGCAGAACCACTGCTATGTTTCAGTGGCTCTTGGACATATAGTTTCCTCAACGGCAGAAGTATCGCTTGAGTTTATGCATCTGAGATCACTTCAGCACTTGCTGCAGGTCAGAGTCCCAGGTTGGCGCAGTGGTGCAGCACACACATTAGGTCAATATCATTCTGACAGCCGCTGTTCCTTTTAGCCCTTTGTTGTCCATCTGATTTCCACGTTACCTCACTTTAGGTAGACCGTGATCTCTGAAGTGTCTTCACCTCCCGAGGAGAAGTTCACTATTCCAGTGCATTTGACAATCAGATTTGCTCTGCAATGACCTTCTGAAAGACTATTACTATTCCTTTGCTAGAGGAAGCCTTATGCCTTATCAATGCATTGGAAGGTTATGGACTCAGGGGCAACATGTTTAAGGCACACT
The DNA here is from genome assembly GCA_036877625.1 of Ambastaia sidthimunki. NCBI lineage: Eukaryota > Metazoa > Chordata > Actinopteri > Cypriniformes > Botiidae > Ambastaia > Ambastaia sidthimunki. The sequence goes on along the minus strand of JAZGTK010022558.1, from coordinate 543 downwards.
CTGCATGCTGAAAAAAATTTTTTTTATATGATATATGAAGCAAATTTATTTTTTCACAGTTCAAAAGATGAAGCATTAAACGAGTGTCAATAAGTTCAAGTTCAAGTTTGTTTATAAAGCACTTTTCACAATGGTACATTGTTACAAAGCAGCTGTACAAATGACAGTGAAAAACATCAAGGGAGAGATACAGAAAAGAGAAATAAAATATTATATGGAGTGTATGACATATGCAGTTATATGTAAAAAATAGAAATTCTAGACAGTATTTGAGACAGCAAATTATGTTAAATTATCTAAGCTAGTGTCAGCAGACTCCCTGCAAGCAAGCCAACAGGACGACAGTGGCAAGGAACCAAAACTCCAGAGGATGAAAAGTGGAGAAAAAACTAAAAAAATAAAAATAAACAGCAGGCTTTCATTGTGACAACTTTCCTCATAAAGAATATAAACATCTATAAGGGCATACATCCTCTCTAAGAACACTGAGCACTTATCTGTGTGGACATGAATATGACAGACAAGTCTGACAGCTCAAGAATA
>JAZGTK010022556.1:0-10235 GCA_036877625.1 Ambastaia sidthimunki | reverse complement strand
ATCTCACCATCAGGGGTTAAACTGCACCCGACACCCTCACATCTCACCATCAGCGGTTAAACTGCACCCGACACCCTCACATCTCACCATCAGGGGTTAAACTGCACCTGACACCCTCACATCTCACCATCAGGGGTTAAACCTGAGTCACATCTCCCCATCAAGGTTTCAACATTCTGTAATATAAATGTTTGTGTCGTCTTAGATGAGGTGGAGCTCTGGGTTGTTGCAGTTGTTCTCCTTGTGAGTTTCCTGGTGGTGTTGATAGCTGTGGTTCTGCTCTTTCTGGTTGGGTGGTACAGTTACAAAATGTGCAGAATTATGTACCCTGATGCCAAACTGCCAGAGCACCTGAAGCAGGTACAGTACTGCCAACAGCCTCAACAAATCAAGACCCCAAAAAAAATGAGATGCATTGTTAAACATCAGAACATGAACAAATATAAAACACAAATATAGAGAACTATTGAAAGGATTGTCACAGATATTAAAGGTGGAGGTTATCAATATATATCAATATAATACTTCTTTCCATATTTCATTAAAAGGTTTATGTTTGTTTGTTTAAGTACAAGAAAATAATATTTTGCTGTAAAAGTATGTCTAACTAAATCAAGCGTAGTTTGGTACAATCAAATGTATGTATGTATAGTATACTTTCTACACAGGTATAAAGTAACTTAACAATCATTTTGTAGAGTGACCAACGTATGATACAGTGTTAAGAGATGTGTTGACAGTGTTGATCAGAATCCAGCACGGCGTGGGTTGATCAGACAGCTGACAGTAGATTCATGACCGCATATCTGATGGGTTCCTGATGTCCTCAGTCATTTCTCTGTTCTTCTGCTGTTCTTTATCTTCTACAAAGTGCCTCACGTGCTTTATTTACAGCTATTTCGTTTTCCTGGGGATTTTATTATTGTTAGATTTTGTTCAGGCTTGACTGTTCAGATGGGCAGAGAACGTGCTAAAAATGCTTATCTCCATTTACTAAACTACTTCGATTTTACTAACTACTTGAAATACTTGCAATGATTTGACTCATGCACAACATTATTTTGAGTTTTGATAGTGAGCTACTTTCTTTGATTTGTTACAAATGAGTTCTTCTGATGGAGGCAGCTGTCACAGGTTTCTCCTGTTGTATCTGCAGTATTTGTCAGAACGGCCTCAGTCGTCCCTGTCGTCGGTCATGCAGCCTCAGCAGAAGGAGAGTTTTTATGAGGTGAGCATATTTCAGGAGGACTCAGTGGAGAACACTCAGCAGACAGCAGAGCCAGTCAGGATTCAGACTAACACTGAAGACTGTTGGACAGCAGCAGAAATGGATGAAGAGCAGCGATTACTGGGACTGTAGGACTTCATATCAACAGTAATACAAGCATTTTCATTGTTTTACTATGAAGTTACTTCATTTTGTACATTTTAAAAAGTTGAATCTTGCCATTGAGATACTAAGTATTGTGAATATAAATCGCTCTTGATGTTTCCATGTTTGTAAGTCTGTTGAATGACTAAATGTAAAAACTGTTCTTTTTTGAGGTAAATTAACAAGCACAGCCTGTGAATTCCTGATCATAAAATAACCCTAATAATCACTTTTATCACTTAAAAACGATCACTGGGCCATCTAGTGTAGCCTCAGATTGATTATTTGTGGAAGTGATATATTGTACAAGGTTTACGTTTGTTTGTATTGTTACTGTGTGAATGGTCATTAAAGGTAGATTTTAACAGTCTAATGGTATATGGATTATTCCAGTGGCAGAACCCCTGGACATAATGTGAATTAAAATCTTTGCTGCTCATATCTGCTTTCAGTGGTTTTGTGTCACTAAATGACACAAAATCAACCTTCACAGTTACAAACTTCAGTAGCAACTTTTCTGGGATCTGAAAGGCCATTTTATGCTTTACAAGTGCTAAAAAAGGGAAAGGAACACTGGTAAACATCAAAGTATGTTGAGATCCTTAACTTGACAAACAAAACATCAGGCCTGGACACAACCAAAGTTAAAGTTGTTTGCTAGGCGTCAGGATTAACAGACCACAGACTGTAGCACCATCAGCTGTCCTGACATCTTTAATGTTTAACTTTCTCAAGCCAGTATACTGTTTGATTTAGTTTTATTCAGAGGGGTCAAGCCCATTGTTATTGTTAGTTTTCTTTGTCTTCTGCTTCTTGTGGGTCTTTGGCAGCTCATAGAACTTTGAAATTTGGCACACTGATAGAGGGCAGTCTGAGATGTTACCATAGCAAATTTGGAGTCTACAGTATATAGTGTAAGATTTGAAATAAACAGAACTGAATGTGCTTTGAAAGGATGTCCTCTGGACTATGTACTTCCTCTACTTATGAAACATGAGCGTGCAGTTAAAGACTTTCAACAAAACTTTTCTAAAGTATATACTTAAACATAAGTTATTTGTTCTACAGATAATTAAACTATTTGTTATTTCTCAATTTGTATCATTTCTGCAGAAAATGTGACACAGCTTGCTCATGCCTTCACAATGCGAGGGTGCTGTGGGTAGTTGCCAGTCATCCAGAGTGGTCTCACCAAGGGTTCACCAAGCATACATAATAAGTTTAATACATTAGAAAACATCATACTACTCTCACTGAGGGATCATTCGTGTGTACAAACAAAATGACACAAACAAAAAGACAAAATACCTGCCAAAGTTTATTGAAAGATTTGTTTAAATTACCACGTCCCAGCTGCTGTTGCTATGGTGACCGTCTGAATGACTGTCGGCTGGGGCTCTGTGTCAGAGTGGGCGTGGTCATCGCTGTGTTCCCCTCCACCCAGGTTCAGGGCTGTCAGAAGCCCTTCAAACTCTGTAGCAGATCAGCATCATTAAAGACACACAGCTGAGCAATGTTGTGCAGATGACAGCTGCTTGAACTGCTAAATGCAAACCTTTGATATCTATAAAATTATTCAACATTCACAACAAACTCGAAACAAGGATAAAAATGGAAAGAAAATATCGAAGGAAAATTCACTCATAACTTTTACAGTATTATCAGACTGTGGTACCGTTCGGGGTCAGATTATCAGAGCCAAAGCCACTGAAGATGTAATCCAGGAAGTTCTGCTGTTCAGGAAGAACACGAGCTCTCAGACAGTCTCCACGCAGAACATGATAAACAGCTGGACGTCCAGCTCTACACGTGTGTGTTCTGCCTGATGATCACGGCTGTTCTCCAGGATGATGTTCAGAGACACACACTGCTGTGCTCACATCACTAAACTTTAATATCAGCAAACACAGCAAACAAAATTCACTTTCAGGGTAAACCTTAAAACAAAATAACAGGCAATGTTTAATTGGTCGCACTGACCTGTGTGTCGGGCTGAAAGTTTTCACTATATGGAGAAAATTCTCTTCAAACACTCAAAATCTGTGACGCTGACATCACCATGGGGAGGATGGCTGTTGCTGTTGTCATGGTGACCATGTCCTAAAGTTGTTTCTATGAAGTGTTAAGTCCCGGCCCAATCGTCCCTCACGTCTCACAAGTCTCCTTTGGACAGCTCAGAAACATGCAGAGACCAGCAGTGACCGTGAAGTCGTCCATCTGAAGCCCATGAGAACTTTTGTGGTTCTTCAACAGCTGTGACAGAACATCCACAGAGAGACACTACATACAGCAGTGTGCAAGAACTCAGTCAATTATTGTACATTGTCCATCATTTCCAATTAGCAGCTTTGAAATTACATTTGATATGTCCACAGCAGATTTTATTTTGCAGATTTGAAATGAACAATCAAGCAAACAGCCTAATAAATGTAAGGAAATGTGTCTGTAGTTAGTGTTAGAGCCTGATCCATCTGTGGAACATTTTCTGCTCTGACCAGCAGGTGGGACTGTTGTCAGCAGTAAGACTCATTTATCAACTCTTTTGAAACTCCAATGGAGACACATTGCTACCTTAGAATTACAAGGTTCTATCTGCGTTTTGACCAGTTTTGAGATATTGAGGTTTAAAGTTTTTGCATTGCATTGTAAATACCAAAACTGAACTTTCTTTATTTCTTTATCAAATTAAACACCCAAAGTGCATTTTTAAATATAAAACACCTTTAATGGTGTCAATAAGTTATATTAGAGTAAGAATATGTCAATAACTAAATTTTGACAAAAATGTCAGATAGAACCATATAATTCTAAGGTAGTGATATGTGACATTTTTTTTCTCAGGAGAAATATCTTACAGTTGGGGGCAAAAGTTTATGTTTTAATTTAATCCCATTGTAACATCTATAGCTGTAGTTTTCTGTCGTGTTTTGCTTTATTTGTTGAAAGTAGGTTGAATCAGGATTCAGTTACAGACATTTGATTGAAGGTTTGGCATTGGGTGTGTTAATACTTAGAGTTCACTAGTTGAATTCTTGTAGCACATTTTTAAATTATGAAAGTACATTATGAAGTAAACTACTCATTTAGTTGTATTAATACTACAAGTATACTTATGTTGTCTTTACTGTTTATATATTATTTTTGCACTTTACGCATACTACCTATATGCTACTTAGTTCCTATTTCATTATTATTAGTCATCACTACACCAGTGTTATATAGCAAATGGCTTATATATCACGTACAACTTTTTCCGTTTGCTATTTGAGTTGATGTTTTGTAGTGAGATTTGAAATGTTATCTTTTGGAAGTGGCTTATTATAGAAGCCAGTATGAATCTGTCTGTTACTCTATAAAATCAGCAAAATGTGTATCTGTGGGTTATTATCTCTGAGTACAAAATAATCAGATTCAATTACACACATTTTATTTACTTTAAACTATTCCACTGTAGAAACTGTCCAGTCTTATGTCAGCATTAAAATATCGCAGAGATGTGGGAGGGCTTATTGACCTGGTCTGTCAGTGGGCTTTAGCTACTGTACCTTCCTAACCACACACTAGCAACTATTTAGAGGACCCTAGCAAATGCATAATATCATAAACCATAGTTCAATATATCATCATGTTAAAACATGGTGCAATCATGTTAAAACACGCTAAGCATCATGCAAAAATGTGTTAGCATTACGTTAAAATGTGTTAGCATCATGGTAAAACATCATAAACGTTTAATCACATTGGTTTCACAACATTTTTGCCATGATGCATATGACTACTAGTCACATGACTCCCAAAAACCAATGAGGCTAACTTACTAACCCAAGTTAACAATGTACCGGCATACATGACGTATTGATCGCTTAATGATCTCAAAATATTGATCTTTTCCTTTACAAACATTATGTTTAAAAGAAATGAACCCATTGGAATTGTATGGGTTACTTTTATGATAGATGTATGTGCTTTTTTACCTTTATTTTTTGAGGCACTAGATCCAGGATAATAATTAATATAACTCTGATTGTGTTCAGCTGAAAAAAGAAAAAAAACACCTAGAATGGCATGAGAGTGAATAAATTATAAGGGAATTGTCATTTGTGGGTGAACTATTCCTTTAATAATGTTGAGTTTTAGTTGCAGACTTGGCTGTGCTTAGTTTATGACATTGTTGAGCTTTCTTCTGAGCCTCTAGTGGAGACAGATGTGAGATTTCAGGGTCTTTTCTGAGAAGAAACATCAGAAACAGATGTTAATATGGTATTTGAATACACTTTCTTATGGTGTTATTGTAAGTATATATGGATAGAAAGTCCATATAACAAAGTAAACAACACTTTTACGCTCTAGAGAAGGGAGCTCAAGTTTGCTGCGAATCTCAAGATTAATTTACAATGTTGTGAAGCAATTATTTTACACAGTCTCTGGTAAAATAACACCTGTTTTTAATCAGATGAAGTCAGACTAAACACTGAGAAAACAACTTCTATCATTCAAGAAACTCTGCTCATTTTATTTCATCATCACCTCAACTTCTGCCTGCTGTTTCCCCCTCCATCTCGGTATCTGTCACATGGTTGAGTAAAAGTATTAACTCAGAAAAGAACAAAGACATTTTCCTGACAGAGGAAACCGATCTAGTTATATGAAGTGGAAGAACCAGTGAACTGGCTCTGAATATTGGATGTGTAGGATCAGATCACAATGCTAACAGTGTTTTTAGAAGAATATTTCATCTCTGTAGGTCAATGGAAGAGATTCCATTATGCTGAAGCTTCAGACAGCATATGCAAACATCATATATTTTGGTCAGTTAGGTCAGATTGTTTTTAACAGTTCAGAAGGTAAACTGATGTTTTCTCTTGCAGCTTTCTAATTGGAATATAATTGTTCTAGGTAATTCAGAAAAGTTTTGTTTGCGTGTGAGTGAAACATTCACAATCATTGATGTCCAGGAAGGTCATGAAAGCCACAGAAAGGCTTGTGTGTTGTGTGAGTACTGTGAGTGTTGACTTCCTGAAGAATGACGTCAGCTGTGACTTATTGAGCTGGCAGTATTATTACAGTTCTCCTTCAGTTTAGGAACACAGTGTCTGGGAGAACCATGCAGCCAGATATTAAAGTGGGTTCCATTCATTTACTGCTGTCTCTGTCACTGCTGATTGGTAAGTTCTGCTTAAAGCTTTTCCTGTTAGCAGGTTAAAATCAGTGCACTTGATGATGCAGTATTTTGCATATAACAATTAGAGTTATTATTAAGCAGTCCTGGAGTATCAGGGCAAAAAAAAATGATGCTGACTGTACAGTCTTTTGTTTTGGGGCAGATGTGTGTCTTCTATGGTGTTACTTTATTGAACAATAACTATAAGTCAGTATTATTGACAAGACAAAGTTTTATCTGTATTTGTGGGATGATAAAGGCAAATTTTCAATTACAAGTGAAAGGATTTATGAGATTATGACTGAAAATTACCAAATTAAAATGTTTGTTTCTGTCATAGTCCCGTGTGTGTTTGTGTTTTGTTTTTTAAATCTGCGTGTATATGCAGTTTGAAACATAGGTTTGGGAATTGCATTGATATTATTATTTTATTGTAAATTTAAGCAGTTAAAGTTCTCTAATCCCATTGCTCTTGTGATATGTCTGATATTTAACATTTGATTGTGCTTTGATTAGGTTGCAGTTGTTTTTTTTCATACAGGTATTATTTTAATTCAAAACATTGTGCCGTGACAACATTTGATTCAATTTACAGATCATGACAATGACAATTTTTCAAATTAACAAAACATTGAATTCAATAACATATGCAAAATGTACATTATCACAGTACAGTACTGCAGAGACCCCATGCGCTCACTGCATTATTATTAGTTTTAAATTAAAATAAAATTAAATAATTGTCAAACGTTTTGAAAAACATTTGAATGGTTTAAAAAAAGGAAAAAAAAAAAAGATAAAATCAGCATTATAAAATGAAAGGTTATGTATACATTAAAAACTGAAAACTAAAAACTTGTACAAATATTATATTTCAAGAACATTGTCATGTATTTTAATTACTGGAGCTGTTCTAAAATGATTTCAGATGAGCAGTTTGCAAAGCGAATTGGCTGAATATAAAACACAGACAACTTTATGATTCATTACAATTCACTTTGTGATTCATATTCTGATCTTACAGTTTTTTAATGTTATATATTTAGGTTATATTTTAATGTTATATGTCTTTGATTAGGTTTGGCATATTGTGTGTAAAATGTGTCTAGAATTGGAGATTTCCACTTAATTGGTGTTTGCAATTTGAGAGACGTGTTGCATCCGTGTTGTCCACAATTCCGCACAAAACACAATATCCATTAATGTCTCTGGTGCAGGTAACTGATATTGTTATTTCTGCCGCATTAGCCTTCACAGCTCGTGAGTGTGTAAATGGGATGGAATGTGAGAATCTGTAATGCAGGGCAGACGAAAACAGTCTTCTGCTGACTGATACTGTGTAACGTGTCGGTGCTAGTTAACTAACATTACAGTCATACATGAGATTGATGAAGTATATTTGACAGAAAATGTTACATTGATCATCTCACGTGCTGTGAGGAGAGGACAGTGAGGTGATGATAGTAGCTAAGCGCTGTCATTGTGCACTGGTGTGTCACAGTGTGGGAGATTTAGGCCAGGGCAGGTGATGGTCAAAGACTCTCATCTGATTGGCTGTGGTTGTGCTCATTTGGTAATACAAAAAGATGACTCTGAACCTGTGGCAGAACTGGAACTAGACTCTCGTTGGAAGACACATCTATTGAGTTTTATACAAAATCGCACGGTTTAATTGAATACACAATCTTTCATTGTTTCTGAAGCTAGAAATCTATAAAACCAACATCACAAAACACTCATTTTTGTTCAAATAGAAGCTGCAGCTAAAAGGAATAAATAAAATGAAAAATAAATAAAAATTTGTTATTTGTTATTTTACTTACCCTTAAGATGTAGGTGACCATCTCACCAACATATGAACTTTAAAAAAGTTTAATAATAACAATATCTATCACTAATATATTTCCAGTTGTTGTAGCCAATGCATGTATACAGTGCAGTGTCATGACACAAGTCAATAGAGAACCACTTACGTTTCTATGGTAACCTCTCAGGCTCAGATTAAACCTTAAACTAGGTTGCAGTAAAACTGTGAATCAGAGAATGAAGTAAAAAAGACACAAAGAGACAAAAGTTATGTCTTTCTTTAAAAAGAAATGTCTTTCTTTATGTCTTTCTTTAATGGCAGTCAGTTCATTACTAAGCTAATTTCCTATAACTCCTTTAAATTCACAATAATACAGATAACGTATACATATACCAGGAAAACATGTATATAGATACATAGGGTAGATTGCCCTAATGTAGGACATTTTTTTGTATTTCGGAGTATATTACAATGTTAAGCCAACATGGTAAATCCACACCCAATATTATTGTGAAACTATATTATTATTATTATTGCCCTAATCAATCAGTTTCACTGGCATTCTTTGGTTTGGGGGAGAGCCACACCCACTGAAGCTTAAGTGTCCCACATCAGGACAATTCACCCTATATACAGAATATTATAGGTCTTTAACAGTATTTAAATATACCATAATGACAACTTTTAACAAAATCACAAAATGCCAAACCAAGATCGCCAACCTTTACATGTCATCACTCTAAGTGCAACATTAATTCAGTAAAATCTCATACATACACGCACACACACACCGTTTGTACAGCTATCTTTGTGAGGACATTCATAGACACAATAAAATCTCTAGCCCCTTACCCCAACCTTAACCATCCCAACTAACTGCCAAACCCTTACCCTAAACCTAACCTTTAACTAATTAAAACCCTAAAACCAGCTCTCAACCGTCAAACAGCCCTTTAAAAGGAAAATCAGGAAGTGAGAACCGGCCAAAATGTCCTCACTTTACTCTCTTTGTGCTCACTCCAATGGTACAACTGATCATACTGGTGCTCACAAAGATAGTACAAGTCCACACACGCGCACACACACACACACACTTAAACCAATGAAACATTAAGTTTGACATGAATTCAATACTCAAAACTGTTAAAACATCCTTTTAAGTGTAAAGGAATATACAGCATGCTTGATTAAACCAACCTAGCTTTTTTGACTGTGGTTAAGTAAGCTTTATATTTGACATTCGTTTCACAAATATCATTATAATACAGCTTTCATGACACAATGCTCCATTTGTAAAATGTTTGTTTTGTTTGTTATTAAACATATAAAACTGTAATTGTATGTAATATTCTAAATCTATTAAACTTAATGGCTGTTTGACCTAGAGAAATGAAACCAACTGTAAAACACTCTGTATATAGCACAAAACCTTCTTTTTATACAGACTCAATAATCATTATAAATAAGTTAAACATTAACGTAGATACAATACTTTAAAAATGATAAAACATCTCTTTTAAATGTAAATGAATATATAACATGTCTGAAAAGCACTAATTAAACTCATGTTGTTGGTGAAAATCAACAAACAGCACAAAATATTGTTGAGTTGTTTTTGAAATCCTCAAGGAATTAAAACACATTTTAGATTATATGTTCTCCAAACTCAATCACACTTCCTATATCTCACTCTCACTGTTACGTCTGAGGTTCCCGCACCGCCTCCTCCTGGCCGTCAGCGGGAATCGTCGCCAGAATACTAATTTGGATTAAACTACAATTCCCATGGGTTAACTGCCTGGGGCTGACCACGCCCCTTTCACCACACCTGCATTCAATCAGCAATCAAGGACTATGTATTTAAGCTTCAGTTGAACATTGTATCTTTGCGAAGT
>JAZGTK010022555.1:0-10236 GCA_036877625.1 Ambastaia sidthimunki | reverse complement strand
ATATAGTAGGGAGAGAGTCTGTCATACAGCTGTTACAGTTGTCATAAATAGCACAGGTACAAAATAACTATTTACTAAAGTGTCAAAACATAACAGTGTCAAAAAGTGTCACATAAAAGTGTTAAAACAAAACATATTTTCAAAAATATCTGTTTAAAAAAAAGTGAAGGTAAAACTTATTGAACTCAAAGGCAACATCAGCAGTAAAGAAAAACTATGGCAACAACAAAAAAAAATTCTATGGGCAAGTGTGGTTAGCCTGAACCTTGTAATCTAATGCTCACAGACTGACTCATTTGACATTTGAAACAGGTTTGTATGGTTTGATACCATTGACACCACCCTTAACACCATTGACATAGATTTGTTTGTATCACTCCGAAACCATTTTATCAGTGTGTTTAAGACCTCTGTAGATGGTTTAATTATAAATAAATTAGTTCGGACATATTTGAGTCACAACTTTTCTTAAAAATTAATATGGTATATGCCTGGTATATATGTCAAATGTAAACTAGATGAGCATTACATGATGAAATAATGTTTGCAAAGCAGCAAAATAAAAGTTTTAAGTAAATTAAGTTTTTAGACTGGTTCTATGTAAATGTGGCATCAGAACCATTTTGTCTGTTTCATGATGCATGAAAAAGTTAATTACAAAAAAATACAATATAAAAAAATGTAATGCATTTTAATACATCAAAGGTTGCCTTGCAATGAAGAATAGATAAAAAAATTGCTAGTAAAATGTTCAGATATTTTTTGCACCATTTTTGTAGAACAACCAATATACTTTTTCCTGGTCAGCCTTTGATGTCAGGACATGATATTATAGGCTGGATGTTTAGAGTTGTCTACATTGTATGATCAGTCAACTCTAATGGAAAGCCAGTGGTGATACTGTGCCATGTTAAATTCAGAAAAAACAGAAATTCAGAAAACCAAGAAATTTTTGACCTTGTGACATTCCAGTTATCCTACAGGAGGTAATGTAATTTGTGTGGATGGAATGTCTTTTCCTGATTTTTTTATTGTGTGTTAATGTTTCATTGACAGCAACACAGAATTGATTGCTTGAAGGTTCTCTCTCTTGCTTTCAAAAGCCTTGATTGATTAACAAGAAAACTTGCAGTCACACAAAGCCTGAAGGAATGGGACTCTCTGCTATGGCATTTATTAACAGAATATCAATAAGACATGTGGGGCTAGTTTTCCCTAGCTGGGCCTTCCACTGCTTAAAAGCACTCTGCAATCACTGAATTTAAATGTTAAGAATTGATCTCTTGTAATTTTCAGGAACTATTTTATGAGTGTATTTTTTTTTCTGTCTGGTCATCTCAAAATGTTGCTCTCCATATTTGGCCACCTGTTCACCTGCCAGTGCAACAGCCATGGGTGGGCTGTCCTGTGGGCTAGTGCAGCATGTTAATAAGAATGTGTTATAAGAGATCAATGGTGTGTTTTAGAAGTCAAGTCACTCATTGAAGGCCAACCAGGGGACAATATCTGCGCAGGATGCTGATGCCTGATGAGGCAAAGCAAAGACAAAAGTTACTTCAATTCAGCTCAGTTTTGTTACTTTTTCCATCAAATGTCATGCCTTTTCAAAAATTAGCAGCATATTTACCTTTTTAACTAAAACATATCCAGATAATCTCTTTTGCAGTGCGATAATAACTTAATGAAGGAATTAAGCCATCATCCCTTAGGGGTCGTATCATGAAAATTGTACTATGAAAACTTGTACTGTGGACTGCACTGCATAAATGTCATACATTTTAGAACTAACAAGCCACAAAATTGGATCTACCATTTATGTACATGCACACAGACAATGTGGGGTGAGTTTGCACCTTATATATAAACGTAGTGGTTTGTTTAAATACCTGACCTATATGAGCGATAGTAACAGTAATGCTTGCCTTAGCAAACACCCCTAACACCTTTCACTTACACACTTTCTATCTCTCTGAATCACAATCATAACTGGGAAATAAATGGAGGGACACACCATCAGTTCCTTTATTACTGTGACATATAAAGAATTAAATATTAATGTGGTGCTGTGTATCGATTGGAGAAAAAAATACGAAGGCGGTTGATATTTCTGAATAAAACAATGAGTCTTTCAAAGGGCAATTTTTAAACATTCATGACCGTGAAGGGGAGGTTTGGGACTGGAACATGAATGTCTAAACAGCCAATCAGGTCAACACTGGAAATGTTTTAAGTGTTAACGAACATTTTTGTCAATCTACTTACTTGATTAGTCTTTCAATTTTAATAGCCATAGAAAAGTCATTACACTTTTGTACACTAAAGGCATGCTTAAAAATATTGAAATACATGGCCATTGTTACACTAGGTGTATTCGGGCTGGAGTCCACCTTTAATTTTTGTGGCAGCTCTATCTAAATGTAATTACATTAGGTAACAAAATATCAAGTGTCATCTGTAGGACACAAGCATTGGTAGAGCTTTCCCTCGTTATTTTATCTGAAGAGTTAGTGTCCACTGTATATACCCTTATGTTTGCCTTATTATTTGTCAGGTTAGGACATTGTATTTTGGTTTGGATTTTCACATTTTGTGGTCCTTGTTTTTATTGATAATAAAGCTGCAATAAGATCCTTTTCCTCTGTATCTTTAGCTTGGAATTATAGAAAACCACATCATGAAACGACAACAAGTGCAGTGATTTTTTTTATTTAACAGAAAATTGTTAGTCTATAAATTGTGCCATTCTACTGTAAAGTTAATTTGATCTGTGGTCATTGAAGAATAAGTCAAACAATAGGAATGAGGAATATCCAGTCTAAATTACAGTTAATCTATTGAGACACTGGGTGTAGGTGACTCATGTGTGAGAAATGGACAACCATGTGTCCAAAGCCAAAAGGAGAAAGAGAGATGGAGAATTCCTACAGGGAATAAGATGACAAGTGTGTAGTCTGTCAGCAGCATTGTCATATGTGTGAGAGCGTGACTGTGTGTGTCTGCTTGAAGTGTCAGGATTATTATATTATCCTGGAAAGAGGGTCTGTCCACTCAGAGCTTCTTCTGTCCTGGGTGTCATTGTGTATACAAGGTGTCAGACACCCCTCCAGCAATCCCCTCTGAAAGACCATTCAGTTTTCTCTATTCACAGGCAAAAACACTGAACACCTTATGACTTAGAAAGATAATGTACTATTTTATTTTTTCATATCTCAGCCTGTGGGCAGCTGTCTTTTTGTTAGGCTGTGACCACAGGTTTTTAGCAGGGTTACTCGTGGAAATATGTTTTCCCTTACTGTAGCTGTCCAAGGCTAAAGAAAAGGTTTGAGTAAGACACTTCCATAGTTATCTAGGAAAAACTAGTCCACAGTTGATTCACTGACCATGTGATGCACAGAAAAATGGCAAGCGCTTTGTTGACCTGACAGGCATTGATTTGATTGGCTTACTTTATGCAACTTTTGAGGTGTGAAGGTATACAGGTTTTACATGTTGGTCAGACAATTATCCTGTGAAAATGAGCTGTTTATATAAATAATCTAAAAATACAGTATGTGAAGGGACTATAATGCTTTATACATTGTATGTGTATCAGTTGTGCAATAGTGGCAATGTGTTTGGGTCTAATCAATCAAATCATCACCGAAATATATTCTAGTCCAAAAAATAATTAGAGCCATTACTTGAAATCAATAGCATGTATTCAGAAGAGATAGCCAGTGGTCATTTATTTTAGATCTCACTGGACACACAAATTGTAATCTGTAAGAGAAACCACCATGAGGTCTCAGCTGGAGAAATATATAAATAAAAATAAAGGCAAAATGCACCTGTGTACCCTAATAAAATCCGCTTAATGAAAACAATAGAATTTAAAGTGGCTCTGTGTTCTCACTTCTATATTATTCCTGGTGGAGATTCTAAACAAGCAAACAGATGGTTTTATTCTCTCTCTTAAACTTTCTGGGTAGAGACAAAAGTGAAATAAAAAATCTAAAGCAACAAAAAATGGTTTTAAAAAGTTTATAATTACGCTATGTAAATAGTTAAGTATATATTTCTGAAAAGTCCATACTGAACATTTTTCTAATTGTTGGTGGGGGTGATATCATCTAAAAACAGTAACAATTTCAAAACAATTTGAGGAACTGCTTGGAGATAAAATTAGGCAATTCTACATTTAAATTAGAATTAGGATTACATATTTGTGAATTGTATACAACACATTTATAGAAGGATTATTTAATCGCTAACCACAGTAATTTACATAAAAAAATATAAATGATTTACATTTATTCATTTAGCAGACGCTTTTATCCAAAGCGACTTACAGTAAATTCAAGGTATACCTTTTTTTTATCAGTACTTGTGTTCCCTGGAATCAAATCCACAACCTTTGCCCTGCTAACACAATGCTCTACCAGTTGAGCTACAGGAACACCGTAGCTCAACTTAGAATAGCGATTTAGAATGGAATTGTTTAGAATTTTATTTCTATATTTTCAGATTTAAAAAATATAACTTTATCATGATGTTGCATTGTTGTTACAGTTTTAGCATGATAGTTAAAATAATTATTCATGATGTTATGTGGTTGCTAGAGTGCTCTAAATGGTTGCTAGGGTGTGGGTAGAAAGTTGGCAGGACAATACTTAAAGCCTATTGACAGCCATATTTAAATAAGCCCACCCATATGTTTCTACAATGTTCTAATGCTGAGATATGGTTTATTGATTTCACTTCATGGTTGCTAGAGTACTGTATCACTCAAAGTGATAATTAAAGACTAATTGCCAACCTGGGTCAAAAGACGCCACATATTTTTCCTTACAATGCTCTGATGCCTCTCACTTTTATCAATTTTATGTCTATGGGACAGTTGCTACGAAACTCTAACTGGTTGCTACCTGTAGGGTGTGTCTATAAAGTTGAAATGTAATTATTTATTGCTACTTTTCAAGCTAAGCAATATGAGCCCACCACCAAATCTACAATGTTTGCCCCACTTTATTGCAAATCGGGCATACATTGTACACCCATTATATATCACTTATAAAAGTCCTAGCACACCTCCCCCCAATAAGCCGGTCGATCTGACCTCTCATTTATGGGCCTACGACAAACGGTGTGAGATGAGTTATGTACTCAAGTTTTGTTCAGAAAAACGTTTGCAAGTGAATAATAGTCATGTTTTGCTTCTTAAGCATCATTAATAAGTTGAAACAAACACTTTTAAAACAGTTTAAATCAATTACTTTTCAATTTTATTGTGTTGCAGCCTAATACTACAATCATTTAAATTCATTTTTTTCTCATTAATCTACACTCAGTACCCCATAATGACAAAGTGAAAACAAAATTGTAGAAATGTCTATAAGCATTTTTAAAAAAAGTACCTGAAGAACTCTTAGACTAAGGAATAATTTTATAGGCTGGTGAGATTAAACTTTTTGGCCTAAATTCTAAATGTTATGTCTGGAGGAAACCGGGCACCACTCAACAGCTGTCCAATACCATCTTAGTACCAACAGTGAAGCATGGTGGTGGCAGGATCATGTGGGGGTAATTTTCATACATTTTCTAAAAATGGCTGTCCACCGACAGTCCCCATCCAACCTGACAGTGCTTGAGAGGGTTTGCAAAGAAGAATGGCAGAAAATCCCCCAATACAGGTGTGCGACGCTTGTTGTGTCATATCCAAAAAGACTTAAGGCTGTATTTGCTGCCAGAGGTGCTTCAACTAAGTACTAAATGAAAGGTCTGAATACTTACAGTACGTAAATGTGATATTTTAATATTTTTCTGTTTAATAAATTTACGGACATTTCTAAAATTCTGTCTCTTGTCCTTTGTTGGAGCATGTGGACCCAAACTCCTGCAGGACTTTTTCTCTCCCAATGTTCATTGATCTTCTCTCTACAACCCCACCGCTTCGTGCTGGAAAAGACTAAGGTCCCTTATGTAATCACCCTGCGCACTGGGAGAGCTCGCGAGTGGGGGACAGTGGTCTGGGATGTTAAGTCAGCATGCTGTGCTTCTTTAAAATGTTCAGGCAGAAGATGATCCAGCTGTTCGACCGCTTGGCCTGGGGTGACGAGGCAGCATCCAAGCTGATGCAGGTGTTGCAGGAGAGCCGTTCGGTCACGGATTATGCCGTGGAGTTTCAGACCTTGGCGGCCTCCTGCGGCTGGAACGAGAAGGCACTTCGACTCGTTTCCTGGACAGGCTGAAGGATGACATCCAGGACGAAATTGCCATCTGCGAGCCACCGAAAGACCTCAAGGCTTCTGTTGACTTGGCTCTTCGTGTGGAGACGCAGATAGCTCACCGCCATCAACGCCGGGCAGCTCGCCCTTCCTGGATGTCAGAGGGGGCCCAGGCGAGCACCTCATCCCCCACTTGCGTGGAGCCCTCTCCCAACGACCCTGAGCCCATGCAGCTGGGGAGGGTGAAACTAACTCCCCAACAGAGGCCTTACCTGTKGAAAGCCGGAACACCTAGCAATATCATGTCCAATAAAAAGAGCAGTAGCACGGAGAGTCCTGATGGGTGCAGTCACTAAAGTCTCTCACCATTCCTCCTTTCTCTTTCTTGACTGTCTCCTTGGTTTTCAGGATTCCTCGACTACGGCACAGGCACTTGTGGACTCCGCGGCAGAGGGGAACTTCATTGACACCCTTGGCTTGCACAGCACAATCCCCACGTAGATTGGTCGGGATGTTCTGTGTTGGCCTGGAGTCTGGAGCCTAGGTGCTGCCTCTTCACCTGTCTCTGTTTCCCCTGTGTCACAGGTAGAGGTGGCTGATCTTTCCGGGGTCCCAGTGGAGTACTGAGATCTTTAGTTGGTCTTCAGCAAGTCCCAGGCCACGTCGCTACCACCTCACCGGCACTACGACTGGTCATTGACCTGCTCCCAGGCACTTCTCCACCCCGGAGTCCATGTATTCCCTGTCAGGTCCAGAAAGAGAGGCCATGGACAAATACATTATTGAATAAAGGCTGGCTTCATCCGTCGTCTCCCGCTGGCGCTGGGTTCTTCTTCGTCCAGAAAAAGGACAGTATCCTGTGACCCTGTGTCGATTATCGGGACCTGAACGACATCACTGTCAAGAATCGGTATCCCCTACCGCCTTCGAATTGTTGCAGGGAGCCCGGGTCTTCACCAAGCTTGACCTCTGCAATGCCTACCTTCTCATCCGCATCCGGGAGGGGGATGAGTGGTAGACAGCATTCAACACTCCCACCGTACACTTTGAGTCCTTCTGTTCAGTCTCACGAATGCTCCAGCTTTCTTCCAGGCTCTTATTAATGACGTGTTGAGAGACATGGTTAACAATTTTATTTTTGTCTACCTAAATGATATTCTGATATTTTCCCCTTTTCTCCAGGTTCACACTCAGCACGTAAGGAGAGTTCTGCAACGGCTTCTGGCCAATCGTCTGTATGTCAAGGCAAAGAACTGCGAATTTCACTCAGATTCTGTCTTGTTCTTGGGGCACATTATTTCTGACCCCTCCAAGATTAAGGCAGTGGCTAAATGGCCTGTTCCCGACTCCCGCAAGGTGTTGCAGTGATTCTTGGGGTTCACCAATTTTTACCGGCGTTTCATCAGGAATTTTGTCTCGGTTGCTGCTCCGCTCACGGCGCTTACATCCACCAAGAGTCCACTTCATCTCTGCTTCTGTGCTCTGTTTTTCAGATTCTGAATGGCAGTTCATTGTGGAGGTAGACACTTCTGATGTTGGAGTGGGTGCGGTTCTGTCTCAGCGTTCTGGGAGTGATGGGAAGGTGCATCCGTGTGTTAATTTCTCCCATCGGCCGAGCCCTGTGGAACAAAACTATGACACCGGGAGTTGTTGGCAGTGAAGCTTGCTCTGGAGGAGTGGCGCCATTGGTTGGAGGGGTCAGTGCAGCCCTTCTTGGTCTGGACAGATCACAAGAACTTGGAATACATCCGTTCGGCCAAGCGGTTGAGCTCACGTTAGGCCCCATGGGCACTCTTTTTTGGATGATTTGATTTCACCCTCTCGTACCGGCCGGGTACTAAGAATGTCAAGCCCGATGCTCTCTCTCGTGCGTTCGAGCCCCCTAAAGAGATGGCGCCAGCCGATGCCATCCTCAAACAAGGTGTGGTGGTAGGGTCGCTCTCATGGGGGATCAAGCGACAAGTGGAACTGGTTGGACGAGAGGTTGAGATTCCAGAAGGGTGTCCTGAAGTCCTTCAGTGGGGTCCTGAAGTCCTTCAGTGGGGTCATTCATCCAAGCTGGTTTGCCATCCAGGCATTCGGAGATCGCTGGCCGCCATCCGCCAGCGATTCTGGTGGCCTTCCATGAGGCCCGATGTCAGACAGTTCATGTTGACTTGCTCTTCATGTGCCCAGAACAAGACCTCCAATGCCCCTCCTGCTGGTCTGCTCCACCCCCTCCCTGTTCCCTCCCATCCGTGGTCCCACATTGCCCTGAATTTTGTCATGGGGCTGCCCCCGTCTAATGGTAACTCTGTAATTCTGAGCGAGGGAGACTGCTCAAGTCATGGTCGACCACATCTTCCAGCTCCATGGGTTACCGGTCGATGTTGTGTCTGACAGACTCTCAAAAGAACACTCCGCATCTGTCATCTCAGAATCCAAGTTCCTGGAGCCATCAGCTTTCGTGGGTAGAGTATGCCTATAATTCCCTCCCGGTGACCGCTTCTGGTCTGTCCCCTTTTGAATGCTCCCTTGGTTACCAGCCCCCCTGTTTCCCGCACAGGAACCTGAGGCTGTGGTTCCTTCGGCCTTTGCCTTCAGTCATCAGACGTTGTTGGCGTACCTGGAAGAAGGCTAGGACGGTTTTGGCCCAGACCTCTTGATGAAACAAGGCTGCTGCCGACCGCCACCGCACCCCTCATCCTGTCTACACCTAAAGACCTGTCTTCGACTAAAGACCTTCCTTTCCGGAAGCCCTCTTGCAAGCTGGCTCCCAGGTTTATTGGACCTTACAGAATCGCTAAGGTGTTGAGTCCGGTGGCGGTTCCATACAACATGTGAGAAACGAATGACACAAGCACTGCACTCTTTGAACAAGGCACTTCACAGAATGTTCAAAATGCTGCCGCAGAATTGCATTGGCGTCAATGTACTGATGTATGGGTGTCACAAGCTCAATCACCTTCTAATACTAGATAAAAAACACAAATAAACACTGGCTCGAGATGAAAGTCACACCTACCTGAAAGCGGGTATATAAAGCCAACCAGAGCTCGCTTTTATTCAGCTTTGTGCTGAGGTGCTAAGTTGTGGCCCGGCCAATCAGCGGTGATGACGTACAACGTAATGTCTCCATTTCCTCCTTTAGGGAACCAGCTGTGTGCCAATGTGTCCATGCTTAGGAGGGCCTCGATCAGGGAGTAAAACAGTGGGCAGACTCTATTGCTTCCTCTAACATGCCTGGAGTGGTACTGGGGTCAGCTCGAGCCAGAGCGGGGGCTGAGTTACCAGACCCAACAGAAAGATGGCAGGAGGCACTTGAGAAGGCAACATAAGGCAAAGTCTTGGCAAAGTCTTAGCCGTCCCCTTGGGGGGCTTTTCAGGGACCTGAACTTTCTGTAGCTGACTCTATGACAGGGACAAGAGGAGGCCTCCATCCACGGTAAAGCAGGTGTGGAAGCCAAAGGGGGACGACCTTGATGATCAACAGACTGGGGACCAGGCTGCAGTGCAGAGGTGGAGTCATACCGAGGGTGCATATGCCTAAAAGTCTGATCCTAGGAGGATATGCCTGATAGCAAGATATCACAGGCCTTGGATGGAAGATGTTGGTGAGTCCTCCAAGTGGCAGCATTTTGAGAGCACGGGTGCACCACAATTGCATGCTTCACCAGAGGAATCTCCAAATATACCTTGGACGACCCCCCCCCCCATTGAGGGAGGAGGCTGGGAAGTGGCTTTAAGCAGAGAAAGCTGTGTTCCATGACTTCTGAACTTCCTCATGCACCTCCAGGAAGAAAAGTGTTTGAGCTCTTTGGAGTGCTAGAAAAAAGCTCCCGGTCTGCCAAAGTGTCCATGGAAACTACTAAGACAAAACAAGAACTGCTGAAAACCGTCTTGGCAGAACATAGAGAGCAATATTTCTTTATGGCGAATGTGCAGAGTGAATGAGTAGATGCAAACACTCATATAAGTTTAAATCTAAATACTGTATATAGGTGTTAGTCTGAATATACAAGTGTAAATCCTGAATATATGGTTATGTGTTCTG
>JAZGTK010022554.1:0-10236 GCA_036877625.1 Ambastaia sidthimunki | reverse complement strand
GTTGACTGTCATAATGTTGAGTATGTATGCTCAGTTGACTGTCATAATGTTGAGTATGTATGCTCAGTTGACTGTCATAATGTTGAGTATGTATGCTCAGTTGGCATGCATAAACCTGTCCTAAGGGCTGAGGTGGATCTTTAGGCTTATTCAAAGAAAACGTCCTTAAAATACATCATTATGGCCATTAAATATATGACATTTTCTTCTGTGAAACACAAAAGAATATATTTTTAGAAATGCCTTAGTGGTTTTGTGTCTATACAATTGAAGTCGATGTATGGCACTGTATTTTGGTTACCAACATACTTAAGAATATCTTCTTTTGTGTTCCTCAGAAGTAAAAAAGTCTGACATGAGGGTGAGTAAATAATGGAAGACTTTTCATTTTTGGTGAACTATTTCTTTAAAGAAGTGAAATGTGTCAGGCAGTGCATAAGCCGTACAGAATCTGAAGTGCTTTTTATACATCTTCTATTGGCTGATGTGTCCTTGGTTCAGTAGCAGATGCGTTAAGCTCATAGTATAGGCTGACAGCATTCAGATGCCTGGGAGCTTGAGGGAAATAACCTCAGCTGGTCTCTCTGCATGCTGCCAATTTCCTCCAAAGCTGAAGTGAGTCAAATGCATGACAATATGTAATCTTTGCCCCATAAACAAGAAGTTACCTACTGAAAGGAGAGAGCATTAGCTTGCATGAGCTCTGGAGCGGTAGCCTGCAGCCAAACACGCGACAGAGGAACAGGCCGCCAATCTGCTTGTTAAAGCTAAGAAACCACAACAACAGGGTGAGAAGCTAAAAAAAACTCAACATAAAATTACAGTGGAAGACGCGAATAAAGAGATGTGTGGAGAAGACGGGTAACCTTTAACATCCAGCGGTCCCTGCAGGGCACAGAGGTTCGCACATTTAAATGCCATCTACAGCACGCCCGTCACAGAAATATAGCACGCAAACCATATGTTGACATAACTTTGAGCTGTAGCATCTGTCATATTTCAGTCAAACTGTAAAATTGTGGCTTGTTTTTTCTCACTGTGTGGATGTTTTGTTTTGTTTATTTTAAAATGCAGCTGTCAAATGTAACACTTCTACATGCTGATATTTTTGACAGTATTACAGGAGGACAACCTGGCTACATTTCTGCTTTGATTTTAGACCACCAACCCAAAATTTGTTTTACTCTTAAATAATGTAAATCATCAAGGCTAAACTTTGGTATTGCGGTCATGTTGGGATTATACGTGCATCAAATCTGGGAACAGCAGGCTGTATTCTGAATGCCGTGTGTATTATGGATGGTGCAACACCATGTCCACGTTCTTACAAGGTCTGTTGTAACATGAAACTCCTTGGAATATCAAGGAGCGCAGAAGGAGCCAGTTTGAACTACCCTGCACTAACTTCAGTCATGCATTTGCTGCAGACTCGAATTTTGGAGAATATTTGTGTTTTTCAGACTTTTGATCTTTTCTTTTTCTCCCACATGTCTGCAAACCATCATCAAAACAAACATTTTTTTTTTTTTTCTAAAAATGATTCAGTCACCCCCAGCTGGTATCAGAACTTCAAAGATTCCACCACTGGCTCAATCAATTAAAAATTAATTGAAGACAGGTTTCCTGATGTGAAGGAATGGCTTTTTTCTCCTGAAGTTTGCAAGTTTATTTTATTTTTTTGGTCTTTAAAAATAAATACAAAAGTATAAAGGCCAACTGAAATGTCTTTTTTTTATTGATATCATTTTTTCTATTAGTAACTATTGCCTGTGCATATAATGATTATAGTATAATCTTACATATTCATAAAATATTACTGATATTAATATAAAGATGATAATATTACAGTCACAATACATGCATTTGCTCTTACTATACCCTTAATAAACACTGGAATGAATTTAAATTAATAATATGGCTTCTTCATTGCTATAGTATATTAATATGGCTATATGTAAATAGGACTTCAGAGACGACAGTGATATGATGTTCTTCCTTTGAAATGCACAGATAAACAGGATGGCCGGGATGACCACAGAGTTTCTGGAGATGTCAGCTGTGTCTTTAGAAACACCCCAGAGCAAAGACATTCAAACGATTTTTGTCGTCTGCTTCAATGAATTTCAGCTCAGCCAGCCAGACTCTAGGACCGTTATATTTAGCATGCCACTCACTCCACGGCTGCATGGGAATTATATTTTCTCCTGTGCCGCTAGTCAAACATTCCTGTGAGAAATCTTTGCTAATCTAGTCCTGTTTAAAAGCAGCAATTACAGGATCCACACGATTTAATTATGCCAGTGTGGAAGCGCTGCGTATACGTTCCCTCCCTGTGGATAATCTGTGTGTAGAGAGATCAAAGCTCATATACACACATGCACACACACCAGGCCGCTAAGTTCAGCCATCATGACTTAGATACATTTTGCGGCTGGGCTACAAGAAAGCAAACACAACACTGGGAAGTAAATGAAGACAATTATGATTATGCGCTCATGAAAATGTAAAAATAACTGCATTCCATTTACATGCAACCTCCCATGACACCACGCAAATATGAGATCAATCGCCTCCTGATGCTAATAACAACGCTAATAATCCAAATGGCTTTCTGATGCTAATGATGATGTCTGCAATAATTACGATAAATTAAATGCTATTGAGTGCCATTTGCAGCGGTCATTGTCCATTTAACCAAGTTAATCGCATCTGTATCTGGAGAGATGGAGCGCGTGCTAGTGTAGCGTATCTTTCTGCATTAGCGGCTAGCTGAGAGTATGTGTGCATTTTAAACAAATGCATGGCCGTTCTGTGGCTTGAAAGGAACGGATGATTAAACATAAGGAATAATCAACACGTGTAAATAATGTTTCTAGTCTGATAGAAAGAGCAAAAGGTTAGCCGCCCAAACACATGAAAATCAAAGAAAGCAAAAATGTAAATGTCATTAGCTTATCGAGCTGGAGCGATGTTTACTCAATTGCTTTGTTAACCAATGTGTGTGTTAAAATGCGGAGGCTGTATGCATGCATGCGTGCAACACAAATTTTGCTCTAGGCTTCAGAAGATTGAATGCATAAAGTCAGCTACTGATCTAATCTTTAATTTTATACAATATATAAAGTTATATAGACTATGACATATGTAGTAATAATTTGACTCATTTTTTGGTCAACAATCAATATCTTTTTATAACAACTGTTGTCCCAGCAACCAATTTTCTGCATATACGTGTTAGTTTCAGGACTTTTGTATTACTCCACTGTCTCTTTTTTTCTCACATAATAAAATAATTTAAACTCAAATCGATATTTCATGTGGATTTATTTATTTAGCAAGCTTCCATGTAATAAGCAGTACAATGTACAATCAGCCGGTTATTATTACCAAATTACCCCCTTTAGGTTGATACAAAACACCCAAATAGTCTCCAAATGGTCTAAAAAATATAATTACATTGACAATTTTGTGTCCTGGGTAGCCCTTTACAACCATAATGTTTACATCTTCTGCTTGCATCACCTCTCGTTTTTATGTCCGTGTAACACAAAATCATTGAGGTACAACCAAACAAAGAAAAAAAATGGCTAGGCCTATTGTGCACAATTGTCTACATTTGCATATGTATTATAATAAGTATAAGCAAATTTGTGCATGTACCAACCATTGTACCCAAGAGGGATACGTGTACTGCATGAAAATCATATTCTATTTCTTTGTCCTTTCCTGAAGTTCTGTACTGCCTGAAATGACAGATGCCTGCCGCTCTCACACTCTGGTCACTTAGACCTATTTCAGTATGACCTTCCGACATCCACCATTATTCTCCATCCCCTTTTTTGTAGGTTTCTCAGTGTTACCCTAATGATGTGTACTTTTTTACTCCTTAACTAGACCAAAAGTCCTCAGTGTCACTGACAGATAGACCCTCGCACCATTTTCCACTCTCCTTACCTCTTATATTCTGGCTTTTCATCCAAATATCTCTACTACTCTGTGTCCTGTCTTTTGATGGGTTATTTTAAGCTATTTCCAGCATCAGCTTCGATATCACTGTCCCTCTGAGAGCTCTTGCAGACAAACCACAGATGCGAGGAAATGTGATCTTGCATGAAGGGGAGCACATAGAGACATGATACAGACATGAAGATATAGTTTATATAGAGCAGCACAAACATAGATGTAAAGATATAGAGTTCATACGCAGCAACACAAACAGAGGGAAAGTGTTAGAGAAAATCCAGGTTGAGTTCTTGGTTCTCTGGAGCACCTCAGAAAGGTGTATATGGTGTAAGCTAACCATCATTAGCTAACGCTTTAAAGCAAACACTTTACATTAGCCAAACATTGTCAAATGTGCAAAAATATAGCTAATCATTTTACTTAATTGCTAAAAGTACTGTAACAAATATATTTGACATTTTTGGATGCTAGCATTGTTTACTTTCATGTATGTATTATAGGCTAGGTTTATTTGCTGTACTTAACCTAAGGGAAGAGTAAAAATTATTTTCTGTGATAATGCTGTCCATTGAGCTTAACTTGTATTGAACCCGGAACATTTATTTAAGCGTATATTCGCCCATTTTCACATAAGGGAGGATAAAGTAACTCTGGAGTCTCAGTGGATAATAATTCAAGATGGAAACACCATTGACCATAGAAATGCAAGATCTATCCAAGCTGGACCCCTCCACCCCCTTTCACTGCATCTCTCTCTCTCTCTATCTCCCTCTCTCTCTTTCTAAATACCCTTGTGGTTAGATGTGAAACCAGTACACCCTCTAGAACTTCACAGTTTGCCCAGAAGCAACTCAATCAGAGACACAAGCAGGGCAAGGCAAAGCGGTACTTCCTAGAACCAAGACCTTAAAGCGGAATACTGGGAATTATTGTTTTATTCCCTAGACAAAGGATCAAATCCTTTTTTTCATATTTGGGAAAATCTGACCACAACCACACCATCTGTCATACTAACTCTAAAAATAAAACATTGACTGCTTTCATGAAACTGCTGTGACCTCCAGAAACAACAATTCAGTCATCACTTGCCCTGATGTCTTCAATTTCTTTCTTCCTTGAAACACAAAGGCGGACATTTTGAATGTTTATACTTTGTTCCATACAATAAAAGAATATAATGACCATGGGCTGTCAAGCTTTATAAAAGACACAAAAGCACCATTAAAGTAGTTTATAGGGTTTTATTCTATATTCCAAGTTTTCTAAAGCCATACTGTAGCTTTATGTGTGAAACAGACTCAAATTTGTTATTTACTACCATCAAAAATCACTATTACTTCCATCAAAATTACTATAGTGTAAGTGTCCATTAAAAGATCATATCAACTAAATGTGATTTTTCTCTTAGTATCGCAGTCTATACTGCTGTAACATATTTTACTACAATTTCTCTCGCTGTTCTTTAAAGACACATAGCACTTTGTTTTTTTCAGAATAGCTTGTTAATATGGGTCAGAAGCAAACACTGTGCTTGGCTTTAAATATCGGCTTAATTTGTAGATATAGTGACAGCGGTTTATTATTTATTTATTCCCTCAATAAAGCTGAAATCAAAAATAGCAGCTTCATTTAACAAAGACATGATGCACAAAAAATATTGTGACATGATTAGATTCATTATGGATTCATTATTATAGGCTTGAGCCATGCTATTTATTTCTCTTATTTTGTTTTTTATTAAATTCTTATTTTTATGTCTATTTAGGGAACTATATCATCTGTTTCGACCTTTTACTGGAGGGAAAGCGACAAGTATGTCTCTCCAGTATGTGTAAAACTCATGTGTAAAACCACAGGGCTTATATTTTTTATTCTAATGTGCATCACATGTGCACATGAAGGAAGGTTCTTCTCTCTCGGGGTGTATGAGAGTCTGGGTGTTCTCGCAGAGAGGATGAGTCTGATCGATTATACGTCGCTAAAGGAAAAATCAAAGAAACAAAAAAATGATGGAATAAATGCAAATCCAGACAGATTCTGTAGTGCTCGCCCATCAGAGTCTGAGCTAAAACCAGCCCGCTTAAGCGCTCGAAAATAAAAAGGAACACAAAAGAATAAATAAAATTGAATCTGCAAAGTGAAATAGTCCATAATGTTGCAAAGACATAAATGTTAATAAGATCAAAGAGAGGCCGTCATTCAGACAGCATTGCTTTCTACAGAATGGGGTAAATAATGGAAGGGGTGGACCATTTCTTACTTCAAACAGCCTTCCCTCACTTTTTATACACGATTGTCTTGATCCGGCATTTCCCCGAGGAGCTTTGTCTGCGTAACGATTCACAACCGTATGTCAAATACTCTAGATTTCAATCAAATGGTTAGACCGCCTTCCTTACCTCAGACCCCCCATTAATGTCAGAACTAGTTTTATTAGAGGCAAGAAAAACAGTAATTTGTTCTTACAGTGAATTACAACACTCTGACTCCTGACGCTTCTTTTCTTGACAAAAGACGCAGTTGTAAGATGGCTTGTAAGGTGCTTTTGCATGCGGTGCTGAAGTGTTTCTCATCTCAGCAGAATATATCTTTCTGAAGTGTCACGTCAAAAATATTTAACCGTCTAACCCAATTCCAAAAATCAACTTAAAAGAAAGTGTCAATGTGTTTTTCTTAATGTTAAGACGCTTTCTTCTGTCCCAATTATAAGAAAGATGTTCATAAGTTGACTGTGCAGCTCTATCAAAAGCTAGTTTTGTTTGAGGTTACGCTCTTAATAATGTAGGCTCTTAAAAGGTTCTTAGTCGGCCTGAATGGTTCCCAAAAGAACCTTAATCATTCACAGAACTTTTTGTTGCACAAAAGGTTTTTTGTAGTGGCAAAATGTTATACAAACAATGAAAATGTAAGAAAGAAATATTTCTTTTAAGAATCTTTGACTGAACTATTCTTTGGGGTACCAGAAATGGTTCTTTAATGGCATTACTGGCATTACTGTGAAGAACCCTTTTTAGCATGTTATTTTTTCGGTAATGCATAATTACAATTTAAATTCAATCATAATTCTAATCTGCAATTGCAATTTTGCTAGCGAAACAGAAAAAACTTTACACACGCCCAACATTTAATTCAATACTCATACTGGCAACAAATGCAGCGTCAAACTAAAGCAAAAGGTTTTTTCTACCAATAGTATTTAAAAAAAATTCTATACAAAGCCGTATTTGTCATCTATGAGGAATTTATTCCACAGATAACAGTGTCCAGTAGTAGAGAGATTACCAAGATAAAGTGTGCAAGTGTGTTTCTAAGATTCCCATATCACCGATAGCATCTCAGCTGAGTGAACCTCATTTTAAACATATGTGTCAAAGGTGAATCTCTTTAGATGTATTGCTTTTTGAAGCACCACTAACCAAACGAGGCTATTGGTCCATGAGATAACTTGTGTCCCACATCACTAATAAATCTCAGCATCGATATGCAACAAGCCACGGCGGGCGGCTGTGTCTATTTAGGGCTGTATGTCTGACAGCTGGAAGTAGAGCAGGCGTTGCAAGGAGACTCTTACTTTCATTGCCTTGAAATAAACACCGGACAGACCTACCGGGAGAGCATGAGCTGGGCCCTGTTGGATCCAAGCGACAGAGAGTGAGAGAGAGAATTAAAAAGATTACACATTGTCTTTGCCCATAGCACTTAAGAAGGGGGTAGCTTCTGCTGGTCTTTGTTGTGCAATCAAAAGGTGAATGCGAGAGAGTGGATACAAAAAAAACAAAATTATCCATCTTACTCTTCCTAAGACACCATAAATACGCAGCCAAATTCAGAGGAAAAAGGCCCTGAGGAATTTTAGCATCTTAACCGTATGCAAACACATCTTTTAGGCATTTCAGCAACAGTTCTTTAAAAAACAAAAAGAGGCTAAAAGAAAACAAGAGCAGCCACAGGCTGTTTTAAAGATTCTCCTTTATTGTGCTAAATGTTTAAACTTGAGGGAATATAATTGATTAAAAAACATTATTAATAGGGAAATTGCTCCAATGTGGGCAAGTTTGCTACAGAACAGAGCCAAAATTACACCTGACCCTAAGGCTCATTTTATTCAGTCTACTGTATGCTGTAACTCAGCTGGCATTATTTTCATAGAGATTAATACAATCTATTACAATATATGGCATGCAGTGGGTGTGCTTGATGGATGGACTGCGTGAGATGAAAATAGATATATTAAAGGAGAGTAAATAGGAGAAGAGAGAGAATAAGAGAAGAGAAACAAAAGACAAAACAACTGCATAGGTAGGCAGCTGAAGTGACATTTTTATGTGACATACTACTGTATACTTCATCTGAATCTATTTCAGACATTACCTTTAGGCTTTAAATTTTAAACATTATTATAGACATTATTATAGACATCAAAGTGGTTTTCTTGACCTCATATTAGCTTGACAGACTACATGGAATATTTTTAAAAAAAATTAACCTGTCACTTATAATCTGACTAGCTTGTGTGCGAGTTAAGTGAGTTCATAAAAGTTGATTAACATGCTAAAAAACAGAGAAAAAAGTAAATCTAAAATCCTGATGTAACTGTTAAAACATAACTGACAATCTGAAATCTTGACATTGCATTAAAATTAGTTTAGGGCAAAACTTTGTTTAGGGCAGGCTGTGTGTATTTGTTAACTGGTTGACAAATAAGTCTATAAGTCTGATTGTTGTTCAGGGCTGCCTATAAGTTTAACCTGTGCTGTATTTCAGATATGGTAATTTAAAGTTATAGTTCATTATATATGCAAAAACAAATGAATGCATTATGAATGAGTTATGTCAAATCACACCCACAGAATAAAAGCCCTGAACCAAGCAAGCCATCAAGTCAGCCATGTCTTGAGTTTAACGCTCTCAACATCACACTGCTTCTGAGTTTTATAGAAAATCTATGAAGTCATAAGTAATCAAATGCACTATTTCCACGGTTGCCTCTATTGTTACTGGCATAAAATGATTGATGTAAAGAAAAATGAAGTGGGAAAAATGGTTGATGGCATGTCAGAATGATAAATGAAGAGATGTTATCCCCGTAAAATCCTGCTGTTGACTTGTTCCGAGTCCCCCTCTGAGTCTCCGCCCCTCCTCTGATAGAGAGGCCCTGACGCGCTGCTGGGATGTGACCCCATCCCCATCCCTCTCTTTCTTTCCTTCACGCCTTACTTTCTTCCCTACTGGGTCTGCTCTCAATCCCTGCTCTTATCCTCCTGATACTGATAAAAAAGTAATAAAGCTCCTTAATGGTACATTGGTTTCTCTCTTTCCCATCTCTGTAGTCCACAGTGGATTCAGTCCCTGAAAATAGCACTTTGTTGTTTTATGAAACAATAGGAGCAGGCAAGCGTGTATATGGCGCCATCCCTGTGGTCCTCAGGTCCACCGCCTGCCATTCGAAAAAGCAAAATAAGCAACACTCTTAGACTTCTCAGCGGATTTTACCCAACATTCCCTTTCTTTGTATCCTCCCCTGAATGGCCGCTAATGGCTGCCAAAAAGACTCGGCTTTCCGGGTCCAGAGAGGAAGATTCTCCTAAGGCAGGGGGTCTGAGCTTTGAATCTAGGGATCGTTCTTTGAAGTCTTTTATTTTCATTTTGTGCAGGAGAAGAGCTTGTGATTGGGGTCAGTAGTACTCTTTACAAAATGAGAGATATATGTGCCGGTCCATTAGGTCAGAATGTTCAGTCAGAAGGTTTTTTGTGACGACAATTCTCTTTCTGAAGTGCTAAGAGGGAGGAGGTGGATGTTATTTTAAAAGCTGTTTGAGAAATATTTGGACAAGAACAGAAAAGCTGGTATATTTAGAATGAGTTTTTTATCAGAATGGCATATTCAGAATGGAAATTGTTTTGTAACAAAAAATATTTAAAATCAATCAAAACTAAATCCAAGTCAACATTTCAAAAAATGTTTTTGTTTTATTTTAGTTTTGTAATGAAAGAAATTACTGCCAATTATATTTATCTACAAAACTCATTCCAAATGTTTAAGCATACACCTTCAGATTAAACGCTTTTTCAGATCCAGAAAAACACATCCTTCCGGTGAATTTTAACTTAAATTTTAACATTTCAGATGTTTTGCATAACTTGTCCAAGCATTAAATGCAGCTATTATTCTTTCACTGTGTCCAGGAGAACCTACAGAAGCCACATATCAGATCAAATCAATCCTTTATTCTCAAGTTTACAGCCAGGGATTCCTCCAGACTGATGCTCCCT
>JAZGTK010022553.1:0-10236 GCA_036877625.1 Ambastaia sidthimunki | reverse complement strand
TGCAATTTGACCTGTACATCTCATTCTGGTATTATAACAGCAAAACAAAATACGTCCCATCAGGCATATGGCATCTCTCCATCCGCAGAATACTCATACACAGAATACTCATCCGCACTTATCAAAACCATCACCCGTATCTCTCCTTTTCAACCACTTCCCTTTAATACCTTATCCATTTCTCCTCTACTATAAATGCACACTTTAAACAGAGAGAAGTGATAAAACCGTGGAGCCAGAAGCCTCACTAAAGGATTATGGGAATGTGGAGAACCGGCAGGCTGCCATGGGTGGGAAGGTGGAAACGACCTTATTAGGGAATTACGGCTCTGCTGCAGCTCCAGCTGGTAAAGGGAGGGAGGTCACTGGCCGATTAACAGGCTGCTTCAGCCCAAAACCCCAGGCATTTCTTTCCTGTTGGCTAAGCAGCACTACCCTCCACCCAACAGTCACAAAGCCTTACCTCACACTATCATCAACTAACAATACTTTTTTTTGGAAGTTTAGCATAGTTTTTATTAAAAACAAGTCACATTAAAGTTCCATTAGGTTTATTGTGATTTATGTGATTTTTATTAAAAAAAGTTACAGTAAGGAAACAAGAAATGATGAAGAGAATAGATGAGGACTAGATGGGGAAATTATGCAAGCAGGATTCAAACTCATGATGTACACATGAGCACTGTCAATAAATCACAATGTTTTGCACTAACCACAATAGACTATGGCAGGGGTTCCAATCCATTAACCACAGCGTTAATGGCATTAAAAATATTATTTTAAAATAAAAACTGACTTACTGCTCTTGAGTGTTTATCCTCGCATTTTAACCTCTTGATTTTATTTTATTAATGTTTTTGAGTTAATTTGTAATTAATTAATTAAGTTAATTTTCTGCCTTCTGGAAATGTTACTGGTACGAATCTACCCCAGGACAGAATGTAATGATCTCAGCCAATTGCAGTAAGACTGACTTATGCAATTCTCTGAGACCTAGACCAAGGCCTCATAAAACTGAAAACACCCTAAAGCTGGACCACAATTTTTAAACATATGCTAATTAAATTGGTAACCCATACCTAAAATGCGTTGCTATCTGCCAACATTAAAATCAAACCAGCAACCTTCTTTACTCCAACTCCAGCTCTCTAACCAGTAGGCCACAATTGCATGCTGATACATTTATCACTGTAGACAGCAACTGCTTTTCAACACGTTAACAATTTAACAATTTGTATAGGTTGTAAAAATAGTAAAAAAAAAAAAAGAGAAAAAACGATGGATGATCATACTGACGACTGGAGATACGAGGAGCGTGTGAATCCACACCTGGGCTGATGAGGGCTGGAGCAGGTGGTGGAGAGCAGGGGGTGGAAGAACATCTGCCCTGACTGGGACTTTGCTAATAAAACATACGGATATGAGTCTCACTAAGTGGTTAGGCAGATACAACCGTGGCCAGACAATTAAGTCTCAGAATAAAGCCTATAAATAACCAGATCTGTTAGTCAGAACTCTGTAAGTTTGACTTTGCCTTTAAGCGGTACAGAGCAAGCAGGTGTTTTCAATTCATTTTCTACCGGAGCTGAACACAAGCTTGTGTAAATATTTTTATTTCAGGTTGTAGTCTTAAATTAAGTATGTACCCATCAGTGTGTTTTGCTGTAATTATGAGATGTATTCTGCGTATTTCATTAAGTTAATTGCCGGCATAACACCAAGGTGAATGGACCGCATCACTGCCATGTCACATGACTAAACAAAAGCAACATCATTTTCCCTGCCCGTACTACAGCGCAAAAAGAGCATTTTCAAATTTAACAACTTTGGAAAGAGTGTTCAAAAGCATCATTATTGTTGGACAATAATGCAGTCTTAGTGTGGACAGAAGACTAAAACAGAGATAAAAAAAAAGTTTTTTCTATGTCTATTTGATTCTATTTGTCTACTCAGATTTATTCAGATTAATATGGAGGTAGCTTAGTGTTTGGAGCACAGGTAACAGGTTCTGACTTAAATAAAGATCTGAAGTATCACTAACAACTGAGAGACACTCACAGAGAATATTTTCCTTTAATAGCCCTATTCACTCTTAACCTCAGCAGATTCCTCACTTCCCTAATGCTGACACATACTGTATCTGATGACAGAGGAAGTGACCACAAAGTGTAGAGTAACATTGTGCAGTCACTGAATGTGAATGCTTTGTGATAGGTTTGGACACTTTCCAGACCACCTTTTTATCATGGACAAAAATCTGTAGTTTATGTACAGAATGTTTTGTAGCTGTAATTTCAATTGCTGTCTGTGTGTTGACATTTTGGCAACATAAGTTAAGGAGAATGTGTGTCTTTTACAGTGAATTTTTGAACTGGTGATGGAAATATGCCATAATAAAAACAGTAGGAAAAATATGATAAACAATTTGGCATTGCATGTGCTTCATTAGTCAATATTGTACCTAGATAAATAAATGCAGTAAAAAAAATATATAAACAAACAACAATACATGATATATAATATGATATGAAAATCTTTATTTTACTAAGCTGTAACTAATTGTAAAAACATGATTAATGAAAACACACACACACAGTCTATCTCTCTCTGTCTCTCACTCGCTCTCTCTCTCTCTCTCACACACACACACACACACACACACACACAATTGTAACAGAGCGTTACAATTGTATGGATTACACAAATCCATACTTCATTATTTAAGGTTTATATTTCAACTTTTTTAAAGGTTTTTCTGTGTATTGTTTAATAATTTAACTTTTTTGTAATTTGACACTTGAGTTGATAACCTCAAGAACAAAAATTTATGAAACAAGAAACAACTGTTTATCAAATTCCTCTACTAAATTAGAAATCCATTCAGTAAAGTTGGCTGGTTAAGACAAAGTTGATACTAATAATTATGAGAAGTAAAAGGTTGAAAGATGTTTTTCAAATGGAAAATAAATAGCCCCAGTTTGGTATTCAAAATTTAACTAATACATTTAATTTCAGCAATATATATAGCACAGAACTAGTAACAGCTTCTGGTCAAACTGTTTGCTTTATCCTCTGTTGCTTTGCTTTATCCTCAGTGACTTGCTTAATAAACTTTGATATGGACATTTTTAGAAATCAAACCTTTTTGATTTTGAACAGGTACACTACAGGTCAAAAGTTTAGGATGTTTGAAATTAGTTTTAAGACAAATATAATTACACAATGACCACATTAACATCTGGTCAAGTTTAGGAGATTAAACCATTTGGTTGGGGGGTGTTGGGATTATGCTGTGAGGCTTCAAAATACATTGTAGGTTGGCAGCTCGCTATGTTTTGGAACAGAACTAATAAACTGCTGGACAGAAAATAGAGATGTCTCTAGTATCAGAGGTACAGTTCTTCTACAGTTTTAAAATTAATAATGAATGGGTTTGTATGCAAAGTGTTCCTGTGGCTCAACTGGTAGAGCATTGCGTTAGCAGTGCAAAGGTTGTGGGTTCAATCCCAGGGAACACAAGTACTGATAAAAATGTGTACCTAGAATTCACTGTACGTTTTTTTGGATAAAAGCGTCTAACAAATGAATACATGTAAATATAAATGTATGCAGGTCACCTGGACAGCGTTTCTGAAGCCTGTCTCTCTAATCTGAGGCACTTCCTGTCTAGTGCTGAGTGAGGCACACTGAGCTTTTAAATAGCTGTTTGCAACAGGGGCCGACAGATTCATAGATTTCTGAAAACTTTCATCAATGTGGACTGTCAGTAGAGCTTCTCCCCACCAGAAATAGTTTCAAAATAAAGGGTGTGAAGTTAACCTTTACCCTCCTTTGCTTGGCAAGAAATTATAGCTTTTATGTCTTAGGTAGATCACAGCACACTGCAACACATCAGTAAAATGAGAACGGAGAATCCACTGTGTAGCGTTCGGTTCTCTGATTGCAGTCGCCATGTTTGCATGACAGTTTAGAAAATAACAGCTTCGGAATTGTCACTCTTTTGCTTTTGTATCAATTATGATAAATTACTGTAATGATATACTACCACACCTTGTGATTTATGTCGGATCAGTTGTTTTTTTTTTTAAACCTTGTCTGGTGTAATTTGTAGCGCTAAATGGAATTGCAATACAAATTATTGTTTTCAAACTTACTGTTTGGGCAAACAAGAAGTCCCATTCCAAATTTCTCCCCATCACTTTTACATTAACTAAACAGTAACTAAATATTTACAGTAACTAAACAGTATTGGTTTATTGGGAAAAAAAAGCATTAGTTTATTGTTTATTCGTTTATTGGAAAAGCAACAGTAAATTTAGACATTTAGAGAGTATATCTATGTATTTTGCCTTTAAGTATAAACAGTACAGTAAAGCTGGACAAAACATTATTATAATAACATTACTTTGTTTTTTTACACTGTTCTTTAGTCTGTAATTAGAAACGAAGTGTCAAGTCCTTTATAAAAAATTTTTTCATGTTTATCTTATCATCATCATGTTCTCTGTCTTCTCAAGAAGAAAGGTGAGAAAATGCTTGGAGTATCTAGACACCAAAATACAGTAGCTCATCAAGCTGAGGTGTTACTGCTTAATTACTTTCACTGGTCTATGTCCAATTAGCCATGTGACAACTAGTCTAAAAAGAAGTAATGCTTTCACAAGCAAGCAGCGACGGCTGTGCATCAGCAGAGCTTGAGATGTTTCCAGTCCACTGCTTAGGCATGTAACGTCCCACCAGCTCTTATTGGGTAACAGAAGACTGATTAGCCCTTAATGAGTGTAATTGAAGTGTTGTCTGAAGATGCTGAAGATGTCAAAGCTCAT
Source organism: Ambastaia sidthimunki (assembly GCA_036877625.1). Classification (NCBI taxonomy): domain Eukaryota; kingdom Metazoa; phylum Chordata; class Actinopteri; order Cypriniformes; family Botiidae; genus Ambastaia; species Ambastaia sidthimunki. Next base: position 5,410 of record JAZGTK010022553.1, on the reverse strand, counting down.
CACGATCCTCAGATCTCCAAAGAACAGCTCACCACAAAAAGAAGCAAAAGAGTCTGAATCATTTACTTCCCCCTTGCTCTCTCCCCCCTTTCTTTTGTTTTTTCTTGTCCTCTCCTCTCTTTTCTCCCCTTTACTTCTCTCCTCCCTTTTCCTCTTTTCTTATCTTTTCTCCTCTCTCCTTTCCTTCTTTTTCTCATTTTATTTTTTCTCCTGTTCTCGCTTCTGCTTCTCTCCTTCTCTCATTTTGTCTCTTTTTTTTGTCTTTTCCGGTTTGATCTTCTTTTCTTCCCTCTTCTATCCTTTTTTTATGTTTTCTCCTGTTCTCTCCTCTGCTTCTCACCTTTCCTCTTTTCTCATATTCTCTTCTTGTCTCCTCTTCTCTTCTGTCCTCTTCTTTGCTCTTATTTCATTTTTTTTACCTCTCTTCTTCATTCCCTGTTAACTCATTATATTTTCTTTCTTCTCTCTGTTCTCTTCTCATCTCTATGTGGCTGAATATGATAAATTGATCTGGACATTGTAGGGTTGAAAATTAAATGGAATTTACAACCCCTTTATCTTGCCTACATATCTTGTATACATATATCATTTACCATTATAGATATGTTTATTGTAATCATTTCATGTATAACCTCATTTAGTAATGTTAATGAACACTTTCACACCTATACTAGTTTTGATTCTTTGTTAATAATTTAAACCTACTTAATGCAAGACAATATATTTATTATAGCAACGCTCTCCCACATTTAGCTAATCATAACTGCACTTATTTCCGTTGTTGGTATAAGTAGCAGAAGGGTGGAAATTGACAGAAAATACACAGATTTATACCATCTTACTGTTAACAATTTTCTAGTCATTTCGGCATTCCAACAGCATTTCGGCAAATTCCTACATCCATTTAGCAAATATCTGCTGAATTTCGCCTAAACACAGTGCAGAAAATGACAGATGTCTGAGTTATGTGTTGCTTGTGTTTATGTTTGGGAGACTTTGACTTCTACTGTATGTAAGTGGTTAAAAAAATTATTCCAATGTCTCTGATTTGAGACAGTAATTGGAAAATCCCATTACATTTCAAGTGCTTTAATTTAATTGTCTTATATCTGTGTGTGTGTGTGTGTGAGAGAGAGAGAGAGCGAGAGACAGAGAGAGATAGATAGACAATGTGTGTGTGTGTTTTCATTAATCAAGTTTTTGCAGTATTCAGCTCTTTTCCTACAGCTTGAACCACTGCAGTGAAACCACCCTTACAACATCAAGTCACAGAAGTTTAATTTCAAAGTCATGAGAAACAGTGACAAAACATTCCTTCACAAATGTTTCAATTTAGCACTGAGCTTGGAAAATGCTAATGTCTTCTTAAAGCAGCAAAAACAGATTTTAGAAGAGCAAGAGTCAGGGCTGTTTGTGCAGAGAGCCTCCAGGGGGTGTTGGTTTGTTTTCCCCCTGGAGCTCTCAGTAACCAAGACAGTGATGGCATCAGTTTGTCTGGCCAGGTGGCTCCAGCAGGCTCCAGGATTCTTGGTGTGTGTGTGTGTATGTGCATTCACATATGTTTGTCTGTCTGGCTCTTTTGTCACTCTGTGGGGGACCTGAAGTCTGTCTGTTATGTAGGGCTCCCTCTGTGGCGCAGTGGTCTTTAACCTGGCTGCAATCCCCACTGCCTCTGTGAACAGAGGTCGGGTGAGGTCATTCAGAAGACAACAGTAAATTGTTGAAAGTTTAGGAAGGAGACCTGATGATTACACTGATGGTCAGAAGAAACCCTGCTGGGACAACAGAACAGGTCTCTCTGGGTAGGCCTTTATAGAATCTGCACTTACAGGAAGATACACAGATTTCCACAGGTTTTAAACTTCTAAACATCCTCCTTGTAGTTTAATGTATTAGTAATGTTGATAACAAGCATCTTCAGATGAAAATCTTTAACAACATTTGCTGCCGTTCGTTGTGTGCAGTAATCTATAGCAGGTAATAAAACAATCAACAATTAAACAATCTCCTCCCGAGCTTTGTTTAAAACTTTTACTGTTTTTGTGTGAATTTCACAGATTTACTTCAGAAAGCACTGCAAAAAATGTGACAAATTGTTCACCTGTTAATCTGTTAAATAATTTGAATTATTTATTAGTATTTCAGTTTAAAAGTGTCTACTACTCTACCTCACCATTTAACACATCAACATATTTAAATTCATTTTGCAAATATCTGCTGAATTTCCCCTAAACACCGTGCAGAAAATGACAGATGTCTGAGTTATGTGTTGCTTGTGTTTATGTTTGGAAGACTTTGACTTCTACTGTATGTAAGTGGTTAAATTAAATTATCCCAATGTCTCTGATTTGAGACAGTAATTGAAAAATCCCATTACATTTCAAGTGCTTCAATTTAATTGTCTTATATATCTGTGTGTGTGTGTGTGTGTGTGTGTGTGTGTGTGTGTGTGTGTGAGAGAGAGAGAGAGCGAGAGACAGAGGGAGATAAATAGACAATGTGTGTGTGTGTTTTCATTAATCAAGTTTTTGCAGTATTCAGAGACGCAGTATATTGTCTATCTTTGTCGTCCTCCTATATAAAACCAGCTAAACCAGAGGGGAAATGTATTGGCTGTCAAAAACACTATCTAATATATGTATTCATTTATTTGTGTGCTTTATTATTTAACGCGTATCCCGTAGGGGTCTTTGAGAGATAAATACTACAGTTTTCTCTAAAAATGTTTTTTTTTTCCCAGACATAGTATATGAAGCTTCTAAAGAGGTACTGATAAAATTATTTATTGATTGTGTTCAAGATTTTGGCAGGGCTCATAAGCTCATTGGACAATACTTAGGATTGCATTCTCTTTGGTTATTTTGTAATACAGGTTTGGCTATATGTTGCAGTTCCTCAAGCTAATTGTTTGCCGCGTCATATCAGTAGCCATTATGTGAAGTCAGGGGTTAATGTAGGTCCATGGGAATAAAGATACACTCACATTCTTGAGTTTCATCAGTCATTTCCTTTCAGCACTCCATGACTGTCTGTCTGTCTGTCTGTGAGTTAAAAAATCTTGCTTTTCCTGCTCCTACTGTTTTTGCAAGTATGCATATTGTGCACCTATATTAAAAATGTGCATTATAAAGCCAAATCATACATTATTTTGTATCCCATGATGCAATACAAACAGTTTCCATTTTGCATAAGAGATATCAGATACCATTGTGACTTAAAAAATTTAAATCAACACCCAACAAACAATTTGTGAATATTTGCTAGATGTCTGTCCTGTGTGTGAGATCAGACCAATCACCCCAACATCATAACACACTCATAGCCAATCAGAAATGGGGGCATGCCCCAGCTGTTATCTGTTGCCTGTGTTGCATGGCGTGTTTGTTACTTTAAGCGCGGAGCCCTTCGAAGGAAGGGGGTGTTAAAGTGTCCATTTCAAATATCAACAGTGTATCTTAGAAATCGCTTACTGCACCTTTAACCATAATCAGTAACTCTTTTGACTCTTAATTTGACAGCACTATGTATGCTGTGTATGACAGCAATGTTTTGTAATAATGTTTTAAATGTGTATTGTTTTATCACATCTATCACATCATATGCATGTGTGTTTAGGATTTCAGTAAATTTCTAACTTTTTATTGTTAGAGTTGCACAGCAAAGAGCGGACTAGAAATTATTACAATCAGGACACAATGCAGGCTGAAATCAAACCCACATGTTCTGTTTAAGCACCACGGCTCAACATATTTGCAGTGCATGTAGTAACCACTAGGCCAAACCAGCTTCCTCTTTTAACAGTCCAAACAATTCCTCTGTTACCTCACATGCTCTCACTCTGAACAGCTCTTACAGAAAATAATCAGTGCACTTTAAAATTTACATATGACCTTTGAATATACAGATAACTCTAAAATTGCATGGTCGTGTGAAAGGCCTCAGGCAGATAACTCAGGTGTGAAAGCAGTCTGAATTCAGAGCGGCACATTTGAAGATGCAGTTTTGTGTAAAATTCATCTTTCTTTCATGAAATAATTTGACTGTGAAAGGTTTTGCACAGAGTAGTACCTATATGTTCAAAATAATGTAAATTCACATCACATGATCTATGTACTCTATGAAGGTAATCAGCTAACCTAGTTAGTTGTCTTTTCAAGTGTCAGTCAGAAAAAATGATAAAATACTAATTGATCAGTCTTAAATATCAATCTAACTCCTGTAAAGAAAGGCATCTTGAATATAACAGCCCTTTTTTTAAACGATGTACATACAGAAGACTTGTGCTGGAAATTATACAACCTGTTTTACAGGACATGGAAGTTTATTGCACCTAACCTATACTGAAACCTCTTAACTGTGTGCTTCTTATGTGATACTGTATGTCTTCAGAAAACTTGAAATATACCGCAAGTAATATGGCCACTTTTATGGTGTTTTGTTTTTAGCGCTTCACAGACAACCCAGTTAAGAATTGTACATTGTAAGAAAGCTTCTATAACATTTCCATTAAGTAACAAAAATGTTAAAAATGTTATTTTGAAAGTTTTAGGAATATTCAAGCGTCCAATTTTTTTAGATGTATTAATATTATTGCTTTTTCAGCAATAAAAGTTTAAGAACTTTTTAAATCTGAAATGCTTTTAAACACTAACAACTTAAGAATAACGTTTTGATAAATATGATATATAACTAACAATTCTACTAAAGTTCTACTAAAAATACAGCAAGAACTTTATTGATAACTTGGTTGGTCAGTGTCTTCAATGCTGAAAAGACAGCATTGAAGATTCTTTATACATGTTGACCCATAGACCTTCGGTGAGTAACTTTCAAATGGCAGTCAAGGTGACTGTGCTTATTATTATTATGTCTTATTATTTCCAAAATAAGACATAAAAAAGTTTTGTTCTTTGCTCTTATAGCATGTCTACTGAGAACAGAGTGCAATTCATCTTGTAACCATGTATAATGAAGTAGAAAATCTTTATGGTCAGTTTGTTATTTTATTTCAGTTGATGTGATAGTTCATCTTTGCATGCAATGCATCAATTATATCATAAACTGTATATAACAGTACCTAAATGTCTCAATAGGGTATAAGAACTGTCCCTAGATAAAGAAATAGAGTGCCACCTAATGGCCTGATATGCACATTGCAGACATACAGTGGCCAGATAAGTATTTGGTCAGACTTCATTAGAAAACAAACCATGACACCAAGTGGCTTTTTTTAAGAATGATGAGCCCTTTTCAAACAGAACATTAGGAGAAATAAACTTTATAAGGTTTGAAATGTTAGAACAATAGATACAATGTTTTGAGACAAAATACAGTGACATTATGCAGTGCTCAAACATTAAAGGAACATGTACATAATAACTGACCTTCATTCAGAGTGATATTGGGGGGG
>JAZGTK010022552.1:0-10236 GCA_036877625.1 Ambastaia sidthimunki | reverse complement strand
ATGAGAGTTTGCACATATATAATAAATAAACATTAGGGATATTTAGATAAGAATTAAATGCCACTTCGCGATTGGCTGTCGAAGTGATTGCATCATCAACTTCCAGTGCTCGTTCTCTGACGTGTTTCCCGTTTCGAGGTGGAGCTGACCAATCAGACGCCTGGAGTTCTTCTTCTTCGGGTGCAGCTCGTAAACAGACACTATAACGCAGCACTCTGTAATGTTTTGATCTGGCAGGAGGAAGATGAGCACTTCATTAAACACAGTCACATCCCAGCGCTTCTTCTGAGATGTTTTCTGATGGCGAAGTTTGCAGTGGTTACAGATGACGCTGGTCCTGGCGTAGAGAGCTGTCAATAAAATAAATACTATAACAACAATAATAAATAAAAATAATAAACAGTAACAAAAAGGTTCAAATGCGTTAACCCTAGTTAACCTTAATGCACGTGCTATCACGCAAAACAGTAAATATATATATATATATATAAATTAATTTTATGCAACTTCTGCATTTGAATTATGTTAAGTGTACATTGATATATCTTCACCTCTCTCTGTCATAGTAGGATGAGAAACTGTTCTGATCTTCAGCACTCCTACCTCCAGCCTCTGAGATGTGGGCATGTATTTCAGAGAGAGGAGCATTTCACCAGCCCTGTCCTGCACACACAATTTAGCCTTCCGTTTGTTCCTCATCATAGCCTGAATTTAAAATGTGTTTTACTAGGATAAAACTTACTTTCTTTGGTACCTGAAGGTTCTGCCTTAACTCCAGGGGATATGACATTTTCAAGTTGTTCAGTTTAGCCCGGGCTTCTCCCAGGATTCCATGTCTTGAGTATTTATCAAAATCTTTAACCTAAAAGACAGCCAGTTGTTATGCATACACATTCTCATAATATCATGATAATATAAATGGAAAGACACTGGAAGGTACTAAATAGGATATCCGATACATCTTTGGTTGCCCAGTTGTTCTTCAGATGGTTCTGCTAGTGTGCCACATGAGGAACCCCAAATGGTTCCTCAGCCTTATTTTTTTTAATCAACAGTCTAACAAAGCTCACCAAAGTTTAATTAAGGACCATCAGAAATTAATACGTGCATCATGGGCCTCCTAAATAAACCGCAAGGCCAGTCACTAACCTCAAATCTAACTGTGACTCTGCAAACGTCCTCCTCAACCAGCATGCAGGAGAATTGATCTCCAAACACAGGACTGCAGCTCTTCTTCACCAGACGCGTCTGCCACTCATGCAGCACGCACTGCAGTGAACTCTGCTCCTCATCCTCTCTCTCTGCCCAGAGCAGGCGCACCCAAATGAATGGATCCACACTTCGACTGAAGTCCCGCACGGCCAGATCCTGGGCATCCAGTACCGTCACCACCAGTCTGGACTGCAGCTGATCATAAAACAGCGAAAAGCGCAGAGATCCCTGGACGTGCTCCTCAACTGGATCAGACACACTGGCCAGATCTAGACTGCTGCCCGGGTTGGTGTAGGAGGTGCCGGGGGACAGTTTGAGGCTCTCCCGGTCCAGGACCTCCGTCTGATGGAGAGAGTGTGTGCCTGGTTATTGGTTATTCTGTTCCTTGGATATACAGACATGCTGTTTGACAAGAAGACAAACTATCTACAAAACTAGTTTTTCATTTATTTTGTTTGATTTAAGTGAAAGCAAGCAGACTATCAAAACAAACTAAGTACACAATGGATACATTCCTGGTTAAGAATATATTGATGGTTTATTTAAGTGGTCCTCACCTTAGTTCCCTTTGTTTGTGCAGTATACTGAAAACCTACACTGTTGGCTGACCAATCATCTGCTAACAAGGAATCAAATGTTGACAAAAATGTTGCCCATAAGCTATATTCGAAGACTTCTTATTATACATGCATTTTAGCATACAATGTTGTTATAATTAACAGTATTGTATATTATATACAATTGTGTGTAGCTAGGCTACATGTATGTTTATCTAAAACTATAGTTAAGTTTAATAGTAATATGTACAAATCCTCTATAATAATGGTTAAATATAAAAATAATTAATTGTTTAGCATAAAAACTTACCATTTCTTTCTGAAATGAGAACCTTTGTACAGTAGCAGTAAATTTGCCATATTATAAGGCAAAGAGATAAAAGAAAAAGGGTAGCAGAAACACCCAGAATAAAATACTCGATTTCCTCAGAGGAGAGAGGTTTAATATCTCCAAAAAACAGATCCAGGGTCGAAAAACAAATCATGTTTCTCTGCCATATACAGCCCTAGAAAGAGACAAATTTTTTTTAAGGATTTACTGTATTGAGTTTTGTGTGTGCATGCGTGTATATATACATTATTTAATCCTTCACTGTAAAACCTTTTTGCTGCCTTAAATTTTGAAGTTTAATCAAACTGCCATTTTAAACAAGGTCAGGTCATTATATTTTGACTGATGGAGTTGAAATGGCTTATTCAAGGTCACTTGAGTTTGATTAGTTAATGTAAAACCATGTTTTGATATAATGTGTTGACATCATATCTGTATGTTTTACTCAGTTATACCCTCTGCAGTTATTCATTTATTTTCAACAAAATAGCTCTAATAAAAGACAAAAGACAAAAACATTACCTTTTTATTTGTTATTTTTCCTCCATTGCTTCCACTGTTGTGGATAAACTACAGCCAGGATGAATCCATAGTCAAGCACAGAGTCTGCAAGCAATCACCTGACATCTGATCCGTAAACATGGGAAAACCTGTTTGAGCACTTTTTTATTCAGTTTATATTAACCAGACGACTTCTACACTCCCCTTGTGAATCTTCGGCTGAAATACAAGCTGAATTTAGTGTGTTTCATTGGCTAATAAAGTTAATCTTTCTTTGCTTTACTACTACACTGTGCAAATACAATGGTCAGTTTATCACTACCCTGTACCCAAATAGCCAGAGCTGCCAGATTAGATAACTGCTCATGAACAAGACTTTCAATGTTGAAGATGAGAAACCCTCTATTTGAACAATTATAATATTGTATTGCTACAAGAGAAATGTGTGTGGTTTTCTGCATGAAGAAACTGAGAATTCTACAGTTCCCTGACAGCACAGAAATATGTGAATCAGAACAAAGAAACTACGTTTTACTTAAGTTACAGTATCTTTATTCAGTTTTACAAAATAAGACATTTGATGAATGTGTCATTTCAAAAACAGTTTTCTGCACATTTTAAATATACAACTCTATGAAAAAGCAGTTATTAAACTAAAATGGCTGTTTTTACAGCATGAGTCCTGGTTAAGCCTGGTGAGAATTTACAAGACAAGTTTATAATCTGACAGTATTAAACCGTCAATGCTCTCATAATTCGTTTAGCAGATTTAGTTTAGATTGATATAATCTAGTTTTCAAAAGTAAACATATCAAGTAACATTTCATAAGTTAGCATTAAACTTTTAAATATGCAAATGAACAGCAAACTGCACAATAACATTTGCGCATGTAAACACATCTGCAGCATCACCAGGGTAACTGTTCACCAGTGTAGTGCAGAAATGAGCCATGATCCTTTTCAGACAATCCACCAATCACAGACAACACAGAGGCAATGCTCTCCTCTGTGCTTAATGGTGCCTTTATAGAAAACAACAAACAACCAATTAAAAGACTTTTATACTTGCAGTAACACTATCTTATTTTGGTAAGATATATAGCCGTCAGCACCGAACAGAGAGAAGAATGGGGCTCACCTCTGGTCCACCCATATCAGTGCGCACCCAACCCGGATGCAGAGCAATACATAGGATTCCTTCTTCCTGCAGGTCCACCGCCAAACATCTGGTGATCATGTTTAGCGCACTCTGTTACAAAACAAAGTTCTCAGACATCATATCCTCAGAGATGGAACAGCTGTTTCATCGTTAGCCAGTTGAACAAAGCGGGTGGAGTCAGACTGACCTTTGATGTTCTGTAGGGGTACCATTTGAAACTGTTGGCCCGATCGCCCCAGTAGAGCTCCACAGAACCCAGCAGTGATGACATATTGATGACTGCTGCTCTGTGGATGCCCATCCCTGTTCCCCTCGCAGCTGCTCGCTTCAGCAGCGGAAGCACGGCCTGCATGACACATCAGTACATTTTCTGACATTTGTAAGGAGGTAAGTTCATACCCAACCAACAGGGAACGTTCTCAGAATGTTGGTTAATGTTCACTAAAAGTTCTCCCAAAGTCATCAAAAAAGTTCTTGCAGAACTTTTTAAAGGTTATATTACACATATAAAAATGTTATGCTTAAGTAGTTAGTGTATTGTTTTAAGAATGTTACAGAATTAAACAATGTTTGAATAATGTTCTTAAAAACTGGATATCTTGAACCTTTAAAATAACATTTGTAACGATTTGTTACTTAATGGAAACATTGGGGTAACATTGTTACGGTCTAAAATTGTTAGCTGGGTACATGTAATGTAAAGTACAGATTTAATTTGAGAACTGAAACCTTGGTGAGCATCAAGGGGGCAACAGAGTTGGAATGGAAGTTTTCCAACATTTTGTCTGCAGTGACCGTATCAAGATCGGCCACGACGTTAATCCCGGCGTTGTTAATGAGACAGTTCAGACCCTCCTCTTGAACAAGCTCTTCCACCTCTGATGTTGCTTTCTCAATGTTCTCCTGACTGGTAACATCTAATAACAGAGACATTTATAATCAACACTCCACAATCAGTTAAACCAATACATTTGATTCTAGACCACAAAGTGCTGACATAACCTATTATTCTTACCAAGTTTAATTATATGTATGTTCCCATACTCTTCTGCAAGCTTTTGCAACTCCTATAAACAAATTAAATGTCATAAAAACGTAAGAATGTTTTCATGAAATGTCAAGCAGTACCAACTCAGATACTAAATCATTCATTTTTTATTTTATGATTCATTAACATGCAGTTTTATGATTTCATATAACTGAAGGATTATATGGAATACAATAGCAGGGTTATAAAAAAAACAACTTACATTCACTGCAAGACATATTTGGTCTGTGCATAAATCTTGTTGATTTGCAATAGCGAATTGTCATTAGACACATACTGTATATTGTTGAATTATATTTTCATATCCAGATCTGTTTCCTTCTAGCCCCGGCCCTTTTCAAAAGGTGAAGGAAATCCACCAATTAGAAATGCGACAGGTCTCACAATTTATTTCCCATTAGTACATTTATTAATGCAATTGCGTGATATGGCCTCAAGACAGCGCCGTTGTCCACTACGTAGTGAGCTACAGCTGATGGTCCTTATATAACTTATCTCTTGTAACTTTACAATTATCAGAGAAAAGTGCAAAGAAATGAAAAAAATCAAAAGATAACATAACACAAGTTTTCTGTTTTATCTTTATCTTTTAGGTTTAATTTTCTGTTTAAAGCACCCACATTATATATGTGCCCAATTTCACTTAGTTTCAGCCTTCTATTAATAATCTTCTATTCATAAAAAAATAAGTTTGGCTTTCGGACTTTTGTGACAGGACATTATGGGAGAGTGAAGGGAACATAATAAGGCCCATCATTCGTAAGTCGAAGGCAGGACTACAAACACGTATTTTTATTTAATGCACATCATCTGTCCGCAGCTTTACCTTTGCTGCCTCTGGATCCCGAGCAGTAGCGATTATCTTCCCCGGAGAAAAGCCTCCTGTTACCAGACTCTCAACTATTTGCAGTCCGAGGCCTCGGTTAGCTCCGGTAACCATCAGGTTTTGGCAGTGTTTAAAAGCATGAGCCATTTTGTGAGTGTTTGCGAGAAAACGAGTTTAGATTTGTTTACTGGACAAGGTGACATATGGAGGTATGATGACGTAATGAGCTTTACTGGAGTCACGTGACGCGCAATCAGCTGTCTCCATTACGTCACCATACTACAAATCTTCTGTAGCTGTGTTTCATTTCACACGCATCATAATCTGCACAGACAGAGAGAGAATAAAATGGATACCATTATTATGCTTGTGATATAGCTAAACAATACAAGCTAGGCTCATGACTTAATAATTAGGTGACGTAACATTTGGTTTAGTAGATTACCTGGTGCAATTCAACATAAACTTTCAAAGACTTTTACTAACGTAAAAAAGTCTAAAAGTCCCCGTAAATTATAATCATTAACATGATCCTGAAATTATTAAATTATCACAAAAATATACGTTTACAAAAACTACAGTTGCCAAAATTATCACATATTGTTTGTGTTTAGTATTCATGTCATAATTTATTTCAATGATCATTTATGTCTTACATATATTGTCATTTTAGACAATTTACCACAATGTGGTTTTAGCCACATTGATGGCTAAAACCAGTTTTGTAATAATTTCATATTAAGATCATACAAGGCACTGAATGTTTTAAACACACACACATGCACAACATCTATATTTCTTTGTTTATTGTTGCAGGACTCATACCACTTTTACTCATACCATTTTTTAGGCAGATGAAATCTGTTCTGGACAACAGCACAATAAACAGCACAATTTACTTTTGGATTAAAATGCTCAGCGTTCCAAATACATATTTCGACAGTTTTTAAAAACAGAATGATTTAGCCTGAATGAGACTCGATACATCAAATAAATGAACTCATAGAAGTCAGTTGATCTCTCCTCTGTTAACTTTCTCTATTAAGCCCAGTGCCCAAAAAAAACAGTTAGAAGTTAAACAGATTTACTGGATACCTAAACACCCACCAGACTAAACATTCAGAGCCTTCTATGAAGCACCGATTATTCACTGAAATATCAGTTACAGTATGTGTTTAAGGGTCAGTATACAGTTTCCATTCTAAAATAAATCTATATTTGTTTGTAGATAAAATGACTGCGTATTGATAATTGTTGATCTAAAAGATAAGGTTTAATTTCAAGAGCCAGGACAAAAATTAGAGCATAGCACTAGTTTGTATTGATACATTGATACAGACAGACAGAAAGTAAATAAACTTTATAATCAATAACAGAAAAATAGAGCTAGAACACACACTGCCGGCAATTGTTGATTATTAATAGTTAGCTCATATGGTAACTTAGTTAACTTACTAAGTGTTGAGTAGATATAAATATGGACAATAACAGTGTGTTACTGCTTAAGAGTCATTTGTTTTAAAATCATAAGATGGATTACAGTAAAATAGCACAGGCACCATAAACTGTTTACAATCCTTCAAGAGTCCTGCAGTTAAAATCTAAACATAAATTCAGCTCAGATCGTTTCAGTCATTTCTTTATAATTAAGTATTTGGGTTTGAATAGTCTTGACTAGTCTTAACACTGACTGTGTTGTGTTTCAGAGTTATTTAAATGCATGAAAACATGATTTATATTGTGATATCGGCATACAAAACCAGTTATTTTTAATGAAATGAAGGAATTATTATAAATTATATCCTTTAAAGCCTTTATCATTTTGAAATACATTTTAAAGCAAGAAACTTGCTTTAGTTTATCAATCCAGTAAAGTGGAAGTCAACACATTATCTTTAATTGACCCTCTGTCTATTGTAACTACTGTACAGTCTCTACAGTGCCAGCTTTACTTTGTGACTGTGTGGATGGCGTGTGCAAGATATTCAACATTTCCTGAAGTCACACCAGCCACAGAGATCCGGCCGTCTTTCGTCATGTATATAGAAAAATCTTTAGTCAGCCGCTCCACCTGACAAAGTGACGTAAGAACACAAGCAATGAAAAGTCAATGAGAAACATGAGATAGTTGATAAAGATATCTCAGCTAACAGGAAGCGTTCTCAGAACATTGGATAATGTTCTCAGAACATTGGACAATGTTCTCTAAAAGTTCCCTCAAAGTTACCAGTAAGTTCTTGCAGTAAGAATGTTGTTTCGACGTTATGTATCTTATCAAAAACTTTATTCTTAAGTTGTTAGTGGATTGTTTTTTTTAAAGTTACAGAATGAAAAAGGTTTGAATAACGTTGTCATAACCAAACAGTAATGTTAATACAAAATCTAATAAAATCTAAAACTGAATGATCTGAACATTCCTAGACCTTTTAAAATAACATTTTTACTTAATGGAAACTTTAGAGAAACGTTCTTACGACCTTAAATTGTTGGGATGTTTCAGAAATCTGTGTGAGGCTGTGAAGAAGGCTGAGGCCTTATCAGAGTTACCCAGAATGCACTTCACTTGCCTGCTCTGGTTTCAGTCCTGTGAAGCAGAACATTCCAATCTGGTCAGTGACATGCTGCCAGTTGTGAGTGGACCCCTCCTTCTTCAGGTTAGACACAAGCATCTCCCTCATCCTGATGATGCGGTCGGCCATATTTTTCACCTCCCCAAGCCTAGCAGAAAAAGCGTCAAGCAACAGTCTGTGGATCTCAACTATCATCTCCTGCTTTGCGACAGGTCTCAGGACTCACCACTCTTTGTACAGCTCGGGTGTGTTGAGAATGGTGGAGGCGATGCGTGCTCCATTCATGGGTGGGTTGGAGTAGATGGGCCGTATGAGAATCTTCAGCTGGGATTCTACACGCTTGGCCTCCTCAGCATCCTTACAAACTACTGTGAAGCCCCCGACACGCTCACCTTATCACATGATGCAAAAATACAGAGCTCTCAGAATAATGACACTGTATAGAGTGATATTATAATCTACTGCATAAAACATACATTTAACACTTATGTACATTCTTAACTTAGGTCTATACTATACTATAATATACTATACTAAATATAATGGTAATATTGTAACAATTATAACAGAATGTTCCAGTTGGCACTTGGCTTTACTATTCATTTTAATTTACTTAAAATTCACTTTTAAAAATGTTTTATTGTAATTTTAGTTTCAGCATAAGGCTTTAGACCAAGCAGTGTCCAAATATGTGTCCAGCAACACAGGTGCTAAATGAGGATTCCTTGTGCTCACCATAAAGACCCATGTTCTTAGCAAAAGACTGGGACAGAATAACGTTGTGGCCCTGCTCAATGAAATAACGCACAGCCCAAGCATCGCGATCAATGTCCCCACTGGCAAATCCCTGGTAAGCCATGTCAAAAAACACCAGGAGATTTCTTTTCTGTTGAAATGAGAGTGGGAACGCTTATCAGTAAAACATCGATCTTTTATCTGTCCAAATGGTCAAGCAAAGAGATAAGCCACACACAGGACTTTAAACACTATCTCTCTTTCACTCTGCACAAGTAGCTTTCTACAGGCCGGAGCTCAGCTGTCTCTTAGACTTTAATTTAATGTAATGTCAAAAGCAGAACCTTGATCAGGGCAGCCATCTCTTTCCACTGCTCAGGTCTGGGATCCACTCCTGTGGGATTATGAGCACACGCGTGCAGAACAATCACACTCTTCTCAGGGATTTTCTGATGGAGGAAAACCAAAATCATTCAACAGAAACATCCGAGGATAATGTTCTGCCATCAGAATCGACAAATGAATGAAAGTATAAATGCAAAACGTTTTTGACGTTTTACATGTATTTGGGAGAATGAAAAACGTTCAGATCTTACTGAAATATCATCCAGAGCTCCTTTAAAATCAAAGCCGCAGGTTTTGGGGTCATAGTAGGCGTACGCTTTTAGTTGCATTCCTGCGTCTCTGAAAATGGGAGTGTGGTTTCCCCAGGAGGGTTTAGGCAGGTACACGTCCCGAGCCACATTATGGAATCGAGACTGGCCAAGAGGAAAAGAGAAAATTGTGAGTTAGATGTTGGTGATGAATAAAATGTTGTTTTTCCTATAATGAATAAACAGACATATCAGTTACAGACACATCAAACAAACGGTGTAGTGAGATCTTTGTACAACAACTTTGAAAGGCGTACCACAAAGTTAGCCCCAACACGCAGAGATCCAGTTCCTGAGATAGTCTGAACAGTGATGCTCTGAGCAAAAACAGAACTGGCGATTATTAATCAAATCTGTTCAAAAGACTTTTTCTCAAATGCTTTGCTGTGGAATACTTACTCTTCCACTCTTTAAAACCTCATTCTCAGGTCCAAGAGCTAGCTGAGCGCAGGCCTTTGAAAAATCTGCCAAGCCTCCAATAGGAAGGTACTCTTTATCCAACTTCTTAGCAGCAATCTGGGCCTCAGCCTGAGAACACCAAAATCTGTCATTAGTTTTGTGTAGGGATTCAAAGATTAAAACTTAATGAAGGAAATGAATGGATATAATGTTGGACAATGGCTGCTTTGAATGTAGGTCAGCTG
>JAZGTK010022551.1:0-10236 GCA_036877625.1 Ambastaia sidthimunki | reverse complement strand
TGCTTTGTGGTGGTCCACACAGAGAGAAGATACACATTTCTCTTCTGCATGAACCCACTAAGCACTTCTGCAGGTCTGTGACGCTGAAAGCCCATAACAGCGGTGGGCTGCAGAGACCCCCACAGTCAGCCGCAGTAATACGTTAGCAAACACCAAGAAACCCTCAATAAATGTCAGTAATTACGGGGAAATTAGTTTCTGAAGTTATCATTCCCACAGATAGTGTGTGTAATGTAAACTGACCACTGATCAGTTTTTCCATTTTTCTCCCTTGAATAGAGAGCAGAGACACTGACTGTATATAAGCTGAGACATCAGGCATTGATTCACACTGCTGGTAAATGTATTTCTAAGCCTGTGCTGTCATGTTTATTGGTGTCTCAGGAGATGAGAGGAGGTTAATGAGATGCTGCTAAAACGGACTGACTGGCATGCAGGAGCTTTGAGTCTAACCCACGGCTGGCCTTTCAATAAGAGCCAGGGGCTGTTATTAATATCACTGCTTTAATAAAAGCTTCTTCCTGTAAGCCGGGACGAGGTGAGACTAAAAGCTGGTCACGGCCAAGCGCACGACAACCACTCAGAACCGATCGCTGCTCTAAAAGTGCCCTAAAGAGCATTCATAAGCAGTGCACACTTCAGCTGGTTCGGTAAAGCCACTTCAGACCTGAAGTGGTCCGACTCAAGTGGGCAGTCTCTGTGACAGCAGATAAAAACTGAATAAAACTCATTAGCCTTTCACAGTTAAAACACAAGGGCATTTTCTACATTTAAATCATCAGAAGTACAATGAATTATGGTAGATGATGAGTTCAAATTTCTTACACTGTGTTCAAGTACAACAAGGTTTCCAGTAAGTATTTTCTGTCCACACTTAAAGCCAAAATGCTACACGATGCATCAAATTTACAGCCAATCAGAACATGTATGTATGTTAATAAAGTTACATAAAGAATAATTTTGGACCAATTAACCTACAAACAACACCACAGAAATAAATTCAAACTGAACTAATTTTCTTTTTATGTCAAAAGGTTACAGCTTTTATTGTGCCTCACCTGGTTAGAAATAAATGTTATCCAAACAAGTGGAAGTTAAAGAAGATTTTCAATAGACTTATCATAAAATAACAAAGCGTCATTACCAAATCGTCTGAGGCAGAGGCCGGCCAGCCATCCCACTGTTGATGTCTGACAGGAATGTTTGTTAGATCTGAAATATTCCTCTTCACCTGAGTCAGACAAAACAGACAAAAAGAACAGACATTAGTCATAATGAGCATATGGCAGTAACACAGACCCTTCCTAAAAGCTACTTAATAGCTTTCAGAACACAGAGTATCTGTCACTATCACCAAGACACGAGTCCCTGCAAAAAAGCAAAAGCGGAATAAAGTTCCCCAAAGTCCAGCCAGAATTTGGAATCAGCCAGTGAAAACAAAAGCCATGTTTAAAAAAGATCTCTCCATATGTGACTGTGAGGGGTGAACGGGGGAAAAGAAGTGAGACTGTGAGAGATCAGTCCAGACGGGCCACAGCTGTTGGTTGTTAGTTTTGTCCAGTCACTAGCTTCTCTACCACACCAACAGTTCATTTTTCTGCTCTTCTCTTTCCCGCGGGCCTCAACTGTCCACTTACAGCAATCCTGACAGAAATACTTCAGCTTCACAGTAGAATCTCATCAAAACCATCTGCTGAGGAACAGACTCGCCCGTCTCACTTTAATCTCTTCAGTTAGCACCATTACAAACCTGTCAGTAGTCGCACTGTTAGATGTTTTGGAAAGCACTTTTAGCTGAGAGATCATTCATTGGGCCTTTATGATTTGTACTGTACCACCAAAAAGAGAACTATTATTTTAGCGTGTAATAATTAGATTGGGAGTGGATGAGGAACTCAGTAGTGAGACAGACAGACAGAGGGACTAGATGACAGACAGATGTGTGGTGATCTCACCTCCTGGATGGTTTTGCTGGCAGGGAAGTTGAGGCTGTAATCTCTCTGTGCTTCACGGTGGGTGATGACAAGCAGGAAGTTCTGACTGGACGACTCTTGCTGGGCGCTGCTAAACAGCGAGAGGAACGGAGGGGTGGGAAAAGAGAAACAAAAAACATTACAGTTCAACCGTGGACGAGTTGAGGCTCATCTCTCTCTCCCAAGAGCCTCTGGGCTCAGACAAGCCTGTGCCACCTCAATGCTCAGTTCTGACTGCATTCATCTTTACAACCAGCAGAAGTGCAGAGTGGAGCCACGGGCCCCAGTGTGGCCCCAAACATCAGGACCATCGTTTAAGGCTTTGAGTCATAAATGTCACACAATAGGACAAGACGAGCCTGCGGTTCTGGTACAGTGTTGACCTCAGAGCAAGGATTCGA
Organism: Ambastaia sidthimunki; assembly: GCA_036877625.1. Taxonomy (NCBI): domain Eukaryota; kingdom Metazoa; phylum Chordata; class Actinopteri; order Cypriniformes; family Botiidae; genus Ambastaia; species Ambastaia sidthimunki. The sequence continues at coordinate 7,862 of JAZGTK010022551.1, read as the reverse complement.
GATTCATAAGAGGCACCGGACCGACAACACAAATGATAAATCATCATTATAAGCTTAACAATAGTTAAGTACACATAAAACACACAGGGAAGTTCGAGTAAAACGTATAAAACCTGAAACGTAACTGTGGTCCTGCAGAGACATCTAGTGGCGACCAAACATCTTCTCTGAACACTGACAATATGACGTCATAAATGAACAGGATTATGAATAACGTGCAAACACTGACTGTGTTTAATATATGTTTTGTAAATCATGATTAACACATTTGGAGTTTATGGTTTTCCTCTCTTTATACACACTGGAGTTGCTACTTGATAGATAGTAAATGCTGGAGAGATAACAAGATGATCAACACACACACAGACAGACACACACACAGACACACACACAGACACACACACAGACACACACACAGACACACACACAGACACACACACAGACACACACACACACAGACAGACACACAGACAGACACACAGACAGACACACAGACAGACACACACACACACAGACACACACACAGACACACACACACCTGCTCTGACCGCTGCTGACTGATGGAGTGATATCAGGAGTCAGAACATACAGACTGTTGTTCTTAGGCAGATGTAAAGTCCTGAGAACCGTCTGAGAGAGAGACAGAGAGAGTGTGAGTGTGTGTGAGAGAGAGAGAAAGAGAGAGAGATTTTTATTTAAATAGTTGCACATTTTAAAAATGTAAATTATTGAAGAATACTCAAACAAACCAACAACTACAGATTAACAAAAAAAAGGACAAATGAATAAATGTAGTTTATGAAAGATACTTTATAACTGTATAATGTTTATTTTTGCAGGATATATTCAGTCACACTTACACTGTCTGACACATCTCCAGTTTTCCAGCCTTTTAACTGCATTCTGGACACGAGCAGCTGCAGCTCAGCCTCTAAAATCTGTTTAATATCACCTGCAGAAAAACAGAGACAGCGCTATACAATAACAGTTTTAAATGAAACCACTAGAGGGCAGCACAGTTTCGATCTTCCTTCATTCATTCAGAAGCAAAGCTGACACTTTTCTTTCAAATGACAATTTGCAATTTGCAATGTTTCTTCATCAAATGTTTGTAACGTGTCTTCAACAATTCAAAACAAAAGTAATGCCAAACATCAGAACGAGTCATTTCTCTTGACATCTGAATTCATTGAGATTTCTTCATTTTATCACTGCATTTGTGTGTGTTTGTGTGTATTTGTGTGTCTTGCTGCGCGTGTGGCACACACACCTGCAACAGCTTCCTGTTGACTTCTCAGTGACAAAACATTCAACTTTCATTCACAGAAACTCTGTCAGGACACAGCGTGTGGTCAGTGGCTTGTGTCATACCAAGAATCAAAGCTCAGATATGCATCTACCGAGAAAAGGCTTGTTTAGCTGAAACTGAAGACAGATACGGTGTCTCCAAGAACTTCTGAGAAACAGCAGCTGATGGTGTGCAGCATTGTGGGTAACAGAGGCCATGACACGTGGCACTTCAAAAGCACAACGCTGGTTATTTTAGGGTTATTTTGGGGTTATTAAGCAAATTGATAATAATGATTTAAAATTTTAGCTGTCAGGTCAGATCTTCCAGAAAATGTCAGTTTGGCTTCATTAGATTTTGCAGTTTTAGATTTCAAACACATCTGGATTTCTGCAGCTCTGTGGACCTCACTGGAGATCTCTGAGCTGTTGTAATGTGTCTGTGAGTCTCCGTGCTCACCCACTGTGCTGTTCTCCTCCAGCACCACCTCCACGGAGCGCTGCCGGTACTCCACACGGAAGCTCAGCATCCGGGGCTGCCGCTCCACGATGTGCCGAGAGGGCGGGGCGGGGCCTGATGAAGAATGGGGTGGGGAAGATGATGCTGCTGCTGAAGGCGGGGCTGAGGGCGCAGGCGCTGTGGCTTCTGATTGGCTGTGAGGTCCATAGGGGCCAGTCTGAGATGCTTCACTTGAGAAATTACTGCACAAAATAGATTCAATGACACAGGATAACATAATTATTACAATTCAGAGTCCAAACTCACAACAAAAGCACAAAAGTTCAATGCAAATGAAAGAACACAAATAACATAATCACAATTTGAATAACGGTACACCAAACACGTAACACTGACACAACTCAAATATCAACACATCATTAACACATCACATTCCTACTGGATCTCGTCACTAATATCAGTCCTGTGATTTAATGTTTGTCCAGGAAATAACATGTCCGGCTCTCTTTATTTTCTCTAGAATTCAGTGTAAATATTAGCCCTCTTCTGTTTACATTTAACAAACATCAGTTTACTTTGAAACAAACTTTACCTGCTAAGGTCTCTTTTTTATTCTCCCCTTTCTCATATTTCTTATTTTTTTACCCTTTTAATATCTTATCTTCTACTCCGACATTGGTCAATAGTTATTCCACTGTCTGTCTCTAGATGGCAGTATACACCCTCAGTTTTAGGTTGCAAGAACATTTCCCTAACGTTTCCATTATATATCTCTACCAAAGACATTATGACACGGACATGCTCCGTGCTGCTCTGACATTATGCCGATTCCTTAACATCCGGCAGTCATAGCTGGACCTCATTACAGACGAATCCCTTTAGAGATGAGGCTGGTCTCATTTTACAGGAGCACAAAAACATTAACCACCTCATTCAACACCTGCTGTCGAGCTCAGTTGGGTCTGAACTCAGGAACATCCATCATCATTGAAGTTATTTCTGTTCTGGACTGCTGACTACATTTAAAAGCAGTTCAATAGAGCAGAATGTCTGTCAGAGGAAATCTTGTGTAGAGGGTTTTGAGTTCATTACAATCATCATTCATACCTTTGTAAGATGCCGTTTTCTTGTGGTATCACTCCGTTGATGGCTGCCTGAAGAGATGAGAAGCACAAAAAGTGTTTATTAGAGAGTAAACGACTACAAGAAATAACAACTGTTCACTACAGTTAAGATCAAAACTCAGAGTGTATGTAGTTTGTAGTTTATGTAGAGAAACAATTTAAACCTTGAACTTTAAAATATCTTGTAATGATATTTACTAACTTTATATAACCTTAACTAACCGTATATGTGTGTTTAAGACTTTTAGATTAAACCTAAACTAAATGCATCTTACCACCAGGTCCCAGTTGTTGAGTTCTAGAAGTGCGATCGCTTCAGCTATGTTGTCGATACCAGTACATGCCTGAATTAACAAACAGACAAATATAAATATATATATATAGCTTACGTATACATACACAAGCGTTCTTAAATCATTTTGCAAACAGATATTCAAGTACATCAGATGGTTTGTGTAAAGATATTATTTTGTGATAACAGTAACACATAGTTAAACCACAGCAGATGTCACCTCATCATTGTTAAGTTTCTTGTGAGGAAACATTGACTCATATTGAAGTCACACAATAACCCCACTGAACATCATAAATGACAGCTGATGACAGAGAAGAAACAACCTCAACAAAACAACTAAAATGTAAACACACCAGACACACGTCTAAGTAAAACTGCAGACAGACACAGTGTCAGTCCATCTGTCAGTTCTGGCATTAAAACACTGACAGTGCTGTATTAAATGCTGTCAGGGTCAGTTGATGACATTAAATGATGCATTTGTAACAGTTTATTCATGCTTTCAGACTTCATTTATCCCCTAACTGTTCAAACAAAGCCATGACAGCTGCTCATCTCGAGACATGTCAACAAACATGACTTACAGTTAGCCGGCCGGGCTCAGTAACAACCACAAAAACAAACTTCAAATAAACCTACAAACCTATTTATCTGAGGATTGTGTAACCTGCGTTATTGCTGTCGAGAAACTCACCTGAAAATCGGCCAGGATCATTTCTCTGTCCATGTTACTATCGGAGGCCATTGCTTTGACAGGCTAACGACACATGTAAATACCCCCAAAATATTGACCTCCGGGTTCAGAAAAGCAGCAGAGGACGCGGATGTCGGTGTGATGGGGTAAATGGGGTATTAACGCTGCCCTTCGTGCCCGTGTTGGCAATGTTTAGCAGATTTCAGATTTTCTGTTATCGTCACAGTTGTGGCTCGGCGTTCAAAGCAACGGAAACATCTTACAGCTGCCGTAAAGTGTCGTGAGTGTCGTGCACTGTCGCGAAACTGACGCGTTGAACGGTGTTATATTAAAGGAGCCGCACTGCGTAATTTAAGAAACACATTAAAAACTTTGAGCGTTTTTATTGAGAAAAACAGTCTTTGGTCTGTTGATTGATTTAAATGATTTGATGAAGCTGTAGCTGCAGTTCAGTTGTTTGTAATAAATAAATGAGGATTAATTTACATAGTTAATCTCATAGCTGTAAATTGTGAATATTGAAGATTGAGAAACTGCGGTGCAGTGGATAGTTTACACGACTGGTTATTAATCTTACACTGTTTAACAGTGTTGCCTCAAATACTTGGATTTCTTCTTCCAGTAATGCATTTGGTCATGCACGTTGTTATTGGTCAAACTAACACTGCGACACATTTTCACGGAACTCAGCGATGATCTTTCAGCGTAAAAATCTCGCCGCGCCGCGCGTCGGTAAAAGTGGGCGGAAGCGTCACAACTGTCCTGCAAGCACCGCATCCAACACCAGCACACCAGGGTGAACACAGCGATAACCGGGACGTAACTAACCTGCAGGTACTAACTAGTTACAGTGTTTCATATTTTGAATATGTCACTTGCATGCATGTGCAGATCAACCAAGATTTGCATTTGAAGTTTTATGTTCAAATATTCCCGTTCAAAACGGGCGGGACGTTTGCAAGAAATTTACAATACAGCATTGCAATGTGTCTAATGCATCTAATCCCTCCCGGTGTTTATTTCTGTTGCAGGGACGTTTGGAGACACAGATAGCGGCTGTGATGAAACATCTGCGGATGACGGGTCTCAGTCCTCCAGCCTGTTGCACCTGCATGAAGTTTATATCAAAAGACTCATGAAGGGACACGACGGAGAAGATTGAGTCTCAGATACGAGAGTTTTTTCATGCAGACCGAGTCATTGCTGTTTTTGCTACTGATCTCCAAAGTGCCTTAACGTGAGATCATTGGTTCCAGCAGTTTGTGTGTTTTTGTCTTTAATATGTAGCTTCATATCTGCCAGTAGTCACAACGTTGTTATTTTCACCACCTCTGCTGGTTTGTGTCGTTGAGATGAATAAAAATAAGGTTAGGATTTTATTTCTAATAGATCAGCTTTGGGGAGATTCGGCTTTGCGTTTATCATCTGGACCGGGACCACAGAAGAGCTTCATGTCACACGGGAGGAACTTTCTACAGAGTTCATATAAAACAGGATGTGTGCTTTGTTTCTCGTATTTTTCCATTATAACCGATCGATGGATGTTTGAAAGCTGCAGCGTGACATCTCTCGTTTCTGGGCTGGTTCTGGGGGTAGGTCTGCATTAACGGGGCGGACCTCGGCTCATTTACGATATTTCTTTAGGTGGGCTGGAAGTTTGGACTCTTTACTACAGCTTTGTCGTCACCGTCAGTATTAAACACATAAACCAGCAGCCATCTTTCAGCTGGAAGCAGAGATGAGAGAGTTGCACATCTTCATGGCTGAAGACACGGACAGGCTGAGCGCTGCGGCTGCGAGGGGAGACCTGCAGGAAACTGAGACTCTGTTACAGAGCAACATGAAGGTTAATGACAGAAACCAGTACGGCAGAACAGCCCTGCAGGTCAGACACACTTCAATCTTTACATCTAACAGCCTGTGGAAATAAACTTGAATGCTGTTCACACGTGCATCTCATCCACCATGTATATAGTGAGCTGTATTTTTAAACAACCATGTTTACTGTGTGTAGTGCATCAGAAACAATAAAACACTGCGTTTGATTTACTTTAACATTTGCTTGTTAACCGCATATCCAAACGATGTGTATATTTTTATATTAATAAGTTGGAGTGGAGTTTTTGATTAGCAGACCCCTGATGCATATTTGTTATATTACTTATAATATTTTTTTAATTGTATTGGGTCATTTGATAGTAAAAACCTAAAGACTGTTATATAACACCTTAGCCATGGTGCTATGTCAGATTTTAGTTTTTACTCTGAAATAATTCAAAGGGCATTCAGACATCAGTGAAATGTTTCATAAATATTTTACACAGCCTAAAAGAGAAAAAACAAAGTTCAGTTTTTTTAATGACCACATAATTTATATTGTACAGTTAGTAAGTGTTTAGATGTGTATGTTAATTTTGTATGCATCACATAAAACTTCTTAAAGCGTCAGATAATTGAAGCTAAAACTTTACAAGTTTCTTAAGGGTAAAACCTTTTAAAAATGTCATTCACTTATGAATAAAATATTTCGATTTTGAAGGCCGGCAGGACCAACACAATACAGCTGTAAAATTCAGTGTTTGAAATATCACAGAATTACTCATGAGTCTGTCATATTCACTCAATGTATTCTCAGAATGACTGGCAGTTTGCTCACTAGGTAATCCCTAGTTTCTAGCAGTATTACCCCTCCACCATTTCTGCTATAGGCGTAGAGCTACCACAGCTAACAAGTTTAGCCTCTGAGAACGTTTCCCTAACGTTTCCCTGAAGTAATGTTCCCTGTTAGCTGCTTTTATCACAAGTATTTTGATATCGCATATGTTATGGTCATTTAAAGTAGCTACTTTATTTGCATGATAGTTATAATGAAGTTTCCTTCCTGTAAAATAATGCACAACTGTCTTAATTATTGTTCGTAAGCACCTGCAGTAAAACACGTTTCAGTCATAAATAATAAACACATAAATATCAGTGCAACATTTAAAATGCACGCCTTCACTCTAAATTATACAAATAAACACGCGGTTGTGGATTGTTTGATCTCTGAAACACGTCGTGTTTGTTTTGTTGCGTTTCAGGTGGTGAAACTTGGATGTCCCTCCGTTGCTAAGGCCCTGTTGCAAGCGCGCGCCGACCCCAACGTGCGCGACCCCGTCGGAGGACTGACCGTCAGTCACGACGCCGCGCGCGACGGGCACCTGGACACGCTACAGGTGCTCGTGCAGAACGGTGCTGATGTGAATCTCCTTGACAACGACGGCAACCTGCCCCTGCATCTGGCCGCGCGGGAGGGGCACCTGGAGGTCGTGCAGTATCTCGTGTCCCACTGCAGCTCGCGACCCTTTCAGCCCAACGCAGACGGACACGCGCCTCACGAGCTGGCGTCTGCGCACAAACAGCGAAGAACTGCGGCCTGGCTCAGAGGTTTGTGTTTGTGTGGGGAAAAATAACATTTCAATTGTTAATATTTCAGTTTCAGTATGACAGTGTGGATCATTTTTTTATCTTTTCATTATTATTTCAATTGTTTATTGCCAATTGGCTGATTTTTTTACTGTAATTGGCTGATAACTATTGATAATTAATCTTGTTTTATGTCACATACTTTTGCATTTAGGTTCATAGGTTGGCTAATTTTTTTCACTAACTTTTAAATATTACACAAAGCAAGTCACATTTACTACAACAAGAAATATATGAATATTAAATTGTTTATTATTTGGAATAATTGCATGAAATGAACATGCCGTGACCGCTCTGATTTTTTATTTTATTTTTTATGACAAAATTTAGCATTTTTGCTTGTAATTAATGTATTTTATTATCATGATTTGAATGTGAAAGATTGTTTTCTGTCGCTTTGGAAATATTAAATCTTTGGTTAAACGGTGTCAGTATGTTTTCATTATGTGTGTTTAACTCTTACCTCGTGTCACTGAAATACTGGAAAACATTTGAGATTAAAATATTAAAAACAACTTCGACTTGAATTGAATTTAT
>JAZGTK010022550.1:0-10237 GCA_036877625.1 Ambastaia sidthimunki | reverse complement strand
TAAACATTTGTTCTAAAAATCGTTCTTGCAGTAGTGTTAGTAGAACATTTTTAACGTTATACTGTATATCATATCAAAACACTATAACATCAAGAAGGCCTCCTCAGGTATACAGTACCAGTTGCACCTGTTACTTTATAAATATTATACGGATTATTATATCAATATTTTTAAAGTAAGGGATGGGCATTTAAAACATTTGCCGATAATTGACGTCAGTCTCACGTCATTGGCTGAGCTAATATTGCTATATTGGGCTGGTCAGGATGCTCAAACAAACAAAGCAATGTTTTGATAGCACCACAAAGTTAAAGTGTTTACACTTTTCAAGTGAATTGACCTACTTTCAGTTTATTTGCATATTAAACTGGGATATAAGACATTTAAAGTAAATAAATTATACAAACCACCTGTAATAATGGCCATTTGCGTGCAATGTGAGGCATTCTCTATGAATTTCAAACAGTGAAGAGTATTTGCATGGTTAACCAGCTGCAGTAACCTAACCGCTGTAGGCAAGTCATCTCTATAAATGAGTTACTGACTCTCTAAAACAAACCAGCCGATTTACTGAGTAACACAAGTGATGACAATCCAGAGAGATATTTCACACATCAACCTGAAACAAGCTTGTCAAATCCCAAACCTGTACTGATCCAGGACCAGCTAGACGATCTTTTCTGCTACGAAAGGGGTGTTAAACTGATTCAGGGTCAGTGTAAAAGGGCACTGTATGTAAATGTCTGTCTGCTGGCTGAATACAGGGAAGGAATGTAGCAAGCTACTGTGGGAACAATAAAATATGTGCTTGGGGTGGGACCACTGCTCACGACTGAGATGCAGATGATGAATTCGACAAGAAGAACACTAGGCTTTTGAAAGGGGTCATATCACAGATCTAAAATGTGAGGGGTCAACCCATGTTTTTGATCACCCATATGGGGTAGAATGTGGTACTAATTCAAGGGGCCAATAATAACCTCTAGAGGCCCCTCCCTCTAACTGAGATCAGATCTCTGAGATTTTTCTGGCCCTGAAGTTTCTGAAAGTTGTCATTGTACATCAAGCTCAACACATCAAAGACAACTGGATTCCTCAAGACATGCGTCCTTCATAATAATGTTTAGTACAGGCAAAACTTAAGCACAAACTGGGTTAATTCATCCTGATGTAAAAAGCTGCACCAGGCTGTTTCAGACACTCAGCTAAGAACACTRAAGTGCCAGCGGTACACAAAGATCTGATYTGCAATCAYGCATCTGCTGCAGGACGCTTTTGGAAACAGCAAATGTAGCTGCGAGACACCTGGAATAATCGTCGCAGGAGACACAGAGAGGGATGCAAGGTGACCATGAACACAAACGCTAGGAGAATATTTCTCCTTCCTCTCATTGTTCTTTCAGCTGTCATGTGACTTTGTGACTCCAGGTATGAGGTTTGTTCAAACAACTGCCCAGTCTGGGTCATTTTCAAAACTGGCAGAAGTTATGAAACGTCTCATAAGGTCTACGTCATTAAACATAGTAAATGACAAGCAATAACCCCAAAGATATTTTCCTTACCACCTCCTACAGTTCAGACTAGACAGCGTTCAATCTGGTTAGTTATAAGTATTAACAAAATATGCCATAGGCTCTTCATAATAATTAAATAAAATAAAAATGTACAAGATACATTTTTGACCATATGCCCACAAATTTACCTCATCTCTAGATTTCAAAGATATCTTTATAAAACTGTCTTTATAAAACACAAAATGCAATTAATACACAGATCAAACTCGTGTTTAATTTAACATCAACAACATCCACATTAATGTACATTATGATTATAAGAAATGGTAAAAACATCTATGATGTCTTCCCAAAACTGCTGTTTGTGTAGCTGGTTCACCAATACATGGTTTTAGACACAGTCATGTATTATTTTACATACTTTAGCCAACACAAAGATTTCTTAAGATTTCCCCTAAGATTTCAAGGGTTCTTCCCTGCAACGTTACGTAATTTCTGACCATCTCCAAAGTGACAAGAAATTATTTTTATAAACAACATAAATGACACACTATTATTTTTACACAACATACACAAAGAGAAATTGTGCTTTAAATCTGTCCTAGCTTTCCCCCAAGTTTTCTGTATATTCTTTAAAAATGTTGCCTACTGTATGTGCATACTACAAGTATGCATACCTGAAGAAGGTATTAAGACGGCTCCTGCATTCATGTCAGCTGGTTCTTACATACAGGTGTACGTCCTTTATGACCCTATTCGAGCAGGTATGTCGCAATATATATAATTGAAATAACATCTTACCAGTATGTCTTTCAGGATGGGGGTCTGTCCTGCTTTTGGTAAGAGATGGAATTGATATTTCCACAGCTGATGGTGTTTGTTCACTACATACAGCAGTGTTGTACTGAGTGTCCCCTTTACTTTGTGAAATCCTGAGACTGTAAATCCTGCGACACGAGTCTCCGCCTCTGCTGCCCCACAGAAATGCATTAGTGACTTTTATTATGAGCTTTCAATGCCATCTGCAGGATTATCCATCCCACAAAAACACGATGAGAAGACTACAAAACTACTAATGACGTCACGTGGCTCCGCGTTGCGGCCATAAATATGACGCAATCGTGACGCAAAACTTCTGGTGTTACAAAGGTCTGTCAGATCTTCATTAACATTCAAGATCTTGACTGCGAGTTATTTTATACATCACCATTTTTTAATTGCTGAAACCACTGTTTTAATAAGGTTGTGCAAAATATTCACAAGACAGAGAGCAAAAATCAAACACATAATAACAAAACATAATACAAAAAAATTGAGAGTCATTTTAAAATATAACATCAAACCATCATCAAACCATTAAATCATTAAACAATCAAACCATTCAAACTAATGAAACGTGATAAAGAAACATCACCCTGATGGTGACAAAACACAACTTAACGACCAAATATAACCAAAAACGCCAAAATACAATTATTTACCAAAATAAAATTAAATAATCCCGGCACCGCGCTGGGATTTATGGGTAAATCTAACATAATAATTAAAATATTGCTCTACTTTTCAGTATTTACCTATTATAAATACATGGTGTATTTGGTCTACTGTACGTTTAATCCAAAAGTCTGAGACAATCAATTTACTGTTTATATATTTTATTATTTTTAAAATTAATATGATTAATATGATGTAGCTGCAAAATTTTAATGAAAAATTACAGGAATTAATAAATATTATAGGTTCAACTGAATGCAATAAACATTATTGTGGTCACAGACCCACTCTATACAGTATGAACATATATGAATAAAAGTTTCCTTACATTTCAAGTTATTTTAATAAGCATTAATACAATAATTTTGCCATTATAAAATTAATGAAAGTTATAAGTCGTTATATATTGTGTGGTTATGATATTATTTCCTGCTAAACGTTACGTTTTGGGTCTTTTATTTTGAAAGTTCGCCTGGAAGAAGACTGTCAAAGCGCAGCATGAACTCACCAGTCTGACTAGCCGGAGATTTTCATCCACATCTGACATTATGTCAAGGTTAACTAGTAAATGTCGTTGTTTGTACCTGTTTAGTTTGACCTCCAGATGGAAATGTGACCAGCAAGCGTCCAGACTGTCTGCATTAAAAGACGGACTTTATTCAACAGACGGAAACGTGAGATTGAAACTATATTTGCTAACTGGTTAGCCTGAATAAATAACCAATCTGTGGCACGTTATGAGCCATTTGATATAGATTTCTCTTAAACACATCTCTGTATAACACCAGCATATCTGAATAAACGTATCGATGTTATTAGCTGTTGTTTGCTCACTTGCTAAATAAGTTAAATAAGTTTAATGAGTTGATGATACAGTTTATCTTAGTTAAGCACAATATTTATGCAAACGTTTAACATATTGATGATGTATCTGATGTTAAAAGCTTGTACACTGTCTTTTCTTTTTACTAGCTTTATTTTAGACTTTGTGTAGCTCAGTAGTTACAGTATAATTGTTATTAATTAGCTCTGGCCATTTATAAGTAGGTGATAGTTTAACTTCAATTACTAAATGTGTACTTAGTAAGACTTAGAAATAGCTTTAGTTTTGCAGTAATTTGTGGAAAAACATGCAAGTTTAGAAACCGTCTGTGTTGTTTTTGACCCATCTGATTTCAGTCAGTATGTGGTGGCCGGTTTAAGAGTATTTCTACATTAAAGACAGACATGAGGACCAATGTTTGGGGAGGACATGCACTTACAAAGGTAACAAACAAGTGTTCATGTTTGTGTGAATTATGACTACATTAAAAAGTAAAAATGAGCTGCTGTGATTCATATGGTCTGATATTTAAATATATTTTTTAGTGGTTTGATGTTCTTAATGGGATTCAGATGAGAAGAGATCTTCATTTAAGTCCAACCCTAATGGAGAACAAGGCAGGTCAGAGGTAAACACTGTCAATTCTGTGAACAATTTCAACTACACTTATAATAATAAATGACACTTATTGCTTACCGTACCTTTAATAATCACAGGATCAAAGTGCATGAATTTACATATATGCATTTGTAATTTGCTTTTATATCAAGTGAACTGCAGTGTGATTCATGTAAACGTTTCTCATTGTGTGTGTTGCACAATGCTGTGTCTATACCTTTATTTAAACCTTTTTAAAACGTCATAATTGCTCTTGTTTGCTTGATTTTCTTACACTAACTGCAGGGAACTAACAGAGACAGACTATGAGAAGCTTGCTGATGAAACACTGGACGCGTTAGCTGAGTATTTGGAAGACGTCACAGATGAGAGCATCACTGGGCTGGACTGTGACGTTGTGTTCTCTGTAAGTACATGTGAACAAGTACATCTGTGTAGTACATGTGAACAAGTACATCTGTGTAGGAGATGTCCACTAGGGGTTGCTGTTAGTCAAGGTTAATATTCATTAAACACGCTCTGTGTGTGTCAACGTGTATATATCTAAACTAACTCTCTTCATAGTGTCACCATGCAGTAATAGAGTTAAAGGTGATCTGTCTGGCTAACCAATCATGTGAGTTTGGGGGCGGAACTACCTGTTTTGTCAACCAGTTACAGATGGGAAAACGTACCTATAAACGCACTATACCTTAAATGTTACTCATTTGTGTAACCTGTGTTTATATCCCCAACCTCTTCTCTTGAATTACAAACTGAAGCTCTGTAAGGTTAAATGGGGTCTTAAAACTTTAATTCTGATAGTTTTTACTCGTTTTATAGGATGAAAGGTTTGAGTATTGAGGTTATTGTCTGAGTGCTCCTGCAAGACTTGTGTTAAAAATTCACAGGCTTTGTTGCAGCTCATGCATGCTGAGTAGATGCAGTAAATGCATGTGTCCTGCAGGATTTATGAAGGCCCAAACACGCAGAGCTTTTAGTATGTTATAGTAAGACTGGACTAATGACACACTCAATCATTCCCACACACACACACACACACATGTGGTTTACAAGGACTCTCTGTAGGCGTAATGATTTTGGTACTGAGCTAATCATATTTTCTGTCACCTAACCCCACTCCTAAACATTTGGTGTTGTTTATTAAAAACACCATTTAGTATGTTTTTAAGCCATTTTTTTACAAGGACACAGAAGATGTTAATATGCACATTTGTGTATAAACCACATAAACAAGTAAACACACACACACACAACCTCTCATAGACGCAGCGGTTTTCATACTGACATATTAATGATCTTTAAATCTGGTTTGGTTAATGTATGAACCAATTTACATGTCCAAACAGTCGTTTATTGACATGTTTGACGTATCTGTGAGAACACCGATAAAATTTTTGTCCTCTTAAGCATAGCCAAACCTATACAGAGATATCTGGCCTTTGTAAGCATAGCCAAACACACACACACAATTTCTTTAGATATATCATATATGTTTTAAAAGTGATTTATACATATTTTTGCAGAAACCAAAGAATGAATAAGTTCACTGGCTTTCTTCCATTTCAGCGTTTGGCCACCGGCCAGCAGGCTGTGCTGACTGATCGATTATTCATTTACGCTCTTCTTTCTCTCTTTATGCTACAGTAGCTGGATAAATGTCAGACAGAGAACTTCCTGTCAGCTGCTTATTCTCAGTTGATTTTTATACGTCTGTCTTTAGCCTCATAGGCAGCCTGTCCCAATGCCATCATCAGTAATGCAGCCCATACCGATGATCTCAGGTTCTCTTTTGCACATTGACTGTGTCACTGGAGTGGAAGATATAAAGATACTGTGAGACTTTAAATCACGCTTCCGGACAGCTGACAGATTGAGCTGACAGCCCTGTCAGCCTCTGACACACACACACACAGACACCCACACACACAGACACACACACAGATCAGTTGTACATACAGTAAAGTTTTTGCTGTGCTGTTTTATATACATTCACTGCTCTGATAAACAATAGTGTTGAGTCTTGTGTTTCCTCACTGCACATTTCTCAACAGAACGGTGTGCTGACATTAAACGTGGGATCTGGGCACGGTACATACGTCATCAACAAACAAACACCCAACCGTCAGATTTGGCTGTCCTCGCCAACGAGGTAACGCAGCTTCTGTGCTTCAGATGTTTGTGCTGTATGTTATGCTAACTGCTGTTTTAGCGTTTAGTTCATTGGTCATATTTCCTGTGATTGATTTACAGTGTTTTTCTTTCTTTCTAAATGTTTTTTTTTCTCAGTGGGCCAAAACGCTACGATTGGACGGGGGAGCGATGGGTTTACGCTCATGATGGGGTGGCGTTACACGAACTGCTATCCAAAGAACTGTCCATCATCTTTCAATCAAACATAGACCTGTCACATCTCATTTATTCATGAAGACGACATTGTAAAGAGAGGATTCAAATCAATGTTTAAATCAACTGACTGCTGGGATCTCTTGGGTTAAACAATAAGGGGAATATTTCTACTGTATCTGAATATATTTCTACTGTATCCTGAGCCCAAAGCTCTTACAGAAAAGACACACGAGTTTCACATGCGAAGATAAATGTGATCACACTTCAAATACGTCATCACGGTTCACATGTGAATCCCATGTAAATTCCCACTGGAATCGCATGTGAACCGCGGTGACGTGTTTTTGCACATATGAAATTCATGTGTCTTTTCTGAAAGGAAGATACTGGCTTTGTTTATGTCTCTATGTTTTTATGGTTTAAATGTTCTGTGTGCTTTATGTCTGCACATCTATGTGAAAAACAAATTGGCCAAAAAAAGTTCTGCCAGATGTTTAAAAGAATCATATGTACAATGAAATCACGCAGGGATGATTTAATTGTGCAGATCAGATCTGTATGCACCATTAAGCTGTAAAGCCACTCAAAACCACAGTGAAATGCTCTCACAATGAAATCCTTGTAAATGAACCTGGTTAGGTTAAAACCGGATTACACGGTTCACATTTAATGGCTCTTAAACCAGTTGAATAAAACAAATGGGCACAGATTGTTTGTTTGGAAGCTTTTCATGTATCCTCAGCATCCTGGCCCTGGATGAACCGGAGGTTTATGGGTAGATGTGAGAGAAGAAGAGGATTATGGGAGACTGATGGAGCAAAAGTTCTTCCTGGCCAGAGCTTTTATTCGAGAATAATCGGAATAATACTATTCCTTTGGGATGATATTCCTCAGCGTTAAATAGACAGAGTTTAGACCGGCTCTGCCAGCCTCCGATGGTTTAAAAATACCGCTTTGATTTACAGCCGATCTCCTACATCATTAACTCTAGTAATACGAGATAGTCAATCATTATTCCCTGGACGCCTCTTAATGTTGTAGCCATTTATTAGCTCATTAATTTAACAGTCTATCCTTTGTAAATGTTTAAGTATGAGATGTATTATGATGGTGTGTTTGATGTCTTCATTCGGATGGCATGTGTTGAAACGAAGGCACGTCTTCTGATAAGGATGTCATACATTTGTTTTTGATAAATGCTGGAAATAAATGTCATTTTAGTTTCACTGTGTACAGTTCATGCTGTGGTGTATGTCACTGATCCTCAACTTCATTTGTTTCAGGGTCTCAGATTTTACATTAGACATTGTAGTACGTACAAGATGTGCCGTCATTTTTATAATTTTGCGTAATGTGGTAATGGGACAAATTTAAAGGACAAGGGAATGTGGCACAGTCCCTCCTGTCTACATACATTCTTTAAAAAAGTTTCTGAAAAGGTCCTTCACAGCAGTGCCATAGAAGAACCATTTTTGATTCCTAAAAGAACCTTTTAATCAAAGGTTCATAAAATAACCATTTCTTTCCTACCTTTGTATAGTCTAGTTTGATTTTACATAGATTTTAATAGAATGCAATTGTGTCCTTTTAAAAGCTGATAAGCCTGTTAGTTTTGTTATCTTAGATATGCATGATTCTATAGTTAGTTGCGTGTTACTATTTGTATTTTATTGCTTTTTACCTGCTGTCCACGACATCATCAGATCTGCCACCTGAAATCTGATTGGCTGACAGGAAAATTGTTCCAGGACCAGTAATATTTAAAGACACTATTTTTAGTTATATAGTTATATTTGTTACTGCACGTGGCTCTGATGGACGAGAACTTTCTGTAAACAGGAACCTTTTGATGGCTGTTCATGTGTTCAAAGCACAAGTGATTCTAGCGTTACTTTGATATGAAGATTTGAGACCAATTACTTCAAGATCGGCCTCTCATAGTAATTGCACCAGCTGGTCTCTTTGTAAAAACGACAAAACTATCTTTGAGCTAAAGTGTTTTTAAACAGCGACGCCAGATTATTATAAGAACTAATGGGACCTAGTTACAGTAGCTATATTGAATTCGATCAGAGCTCACGGTCGATGATAAACGCTTTACGCATCTTGTCTCTCTTTGTCCAGACATGAATATGCAAATGTCTATTATAGAGCTTGACTCATAGGCCCAAAAATAGCATGAAGTTTCCATGGGAACATGGATTTTTCACAGAACTCTGATGTCAATCGAGTGGTTTTGCTCCAAACAACCGAAATAAGTCTGAAAGATTTTTCCAAACACAGACGCGTGTCATTTGTAATGTTGCTGGATGTCAAACTATGGCGTTTTTTAAAAGCACATCCTCTAGGTTTTAATGTGCACACAAAAGATGACAACATGGGAGTAAAGATTCCTGGACAAACTATTTTCTCAAGCAACATTTGGACACATGACTGAAGTGAAACTCGTCTGATTACTGATGATGCAGAAATAACAAATCTGAAGGCTCATTTTAAAGAAGAGAGAAAAGCTTTTGATCAAAGGTACGTCTTTGTTGCTATTTCAGTATTTGATAAAAGGCCTGATGCATTTAAACTGATGAAACCTCAAAGCTGTGTCGTGTGTTAATCATACTGCTGGAATTAATGGCTTGTTATCAGGAGTGGTGTTACTGTAGTAAAAACCTTTATTAGTAAAAATCTTATTTCTTTTATTGTTGAAACTTTTGGGTATACAAGCTTACAAAGCCATTGAAAGGATTTTAGTTAAACCTGTAGTATTGATGTTTCATGGTTGACAGAAACTAGGTTTTTAGTGTTTCTGTAGAAAAATGAGAGGTGCTATATATATAACTTTATATCTCTATTTGTTTATGAACACTGTGATGTTTGTTAGACAGTAAACTATGGTACTATAGTGAAGCTTTGTCTAAATGATGAGCGTTGAAGTCTTGCCCTCTTCCTAAGCTGGTCAAAAACACTTCAGTAACAAGGAAAACATCAATGAATATCTCTGCATGCTGTGTTTGCCGATAACTTATTGATTGAGAGATAAAACAACTGAGACACTCTGAGCTTCTGTTTCAGAAAAGATAAAGTACTACAAGATTATCTTTCAGATGCGACACTCGAGATGCTCTGAAAATACACGTCTATCAGAGTATCTGTCAGAAACGAGAGATTAATCTTACAATCTCCAGCGAACATGCCAGTTTGTCTCAATTTTGCTCAGGTCGATGGCAATACTCTGAACTCTACCACACTGCATGTAAGAAATGTATCATATTGACCATGTTGATTGTAAGTTGGTAAGTTTAGGAACCATATGTGACCCGTGCTGGCAAACTGAGTCACAATGAGCACATTTTTCAAGTAGAGTTCTTGTTTTCACCCCCTTCAATAAAAAAAACCCTTAAAAATGATGTATGGTTTGTTGGTATCAGAAAACAAATGAATGAGC
>JAZGTK010022549.1:0-10238 GCA_036877625.1 Ambastaia sidthimunki | reverse complement strand
CAGACAGGCAGACAGACAGGCATTACTCTCTTGGACAGACAGTGGTAGTTATCTAGAGAGTGGATTCTCAACAGAGAGATTCTCAGCAGTATTAGGAGAAATAACAGGCCAGTGGAAGAGCGACAGATGCCTGATGGCAGAAAACAGATTGGGAGGTGGCTGTTAGAGGACTGTTTTACTCCAGCAGGACTTCAGCAACCAGTGGCCTGACAGCAGCAAAATCAACCTATATGAAATAACATTCAGTCCAGCATGTTTGTAAGAGAAACTGTCAGTAGTTTAGCACAAATATCTGCCTTATAAAAGACTTCAACCCCCTTAAGACAGATCTTAACCCTCATGTTCTGTCCAGGTTAATTTGACATGTTTTACAGAGATCAGTTATTTCAAACTCAGCCTGTTACTGGTGTTAAAATGTTTCTATGAACCCAGCAGAACCCAGCAGAACCCAGCAGAACCCAGCAGGCAGATTTGAGTCACTTTCTGGTTTTTCTCACAGCGTGTTTGTGCTTTTCAGTCGTGTTGTTTCTGCTTGCAATCCATTTGAAACATGGCTGATTTTCTGAAGAAGTTTGTGTACAGGACAGGCTAATGTTTCTCAGTAGACAGCTTGTATTTTTTGTTGGTTTACATTGTTCTCACACAGATTACACTGCTTGTGATCTGTTTTATTTTTAATCAGTTTTAATAACGAGTACGGTCACCTTGATAGAATTCTTCAATGTTGCTGCACTTCACAAGCTAGAGACACAGACAGAACGCAATAAACAACACTCATCTAACCTCATTATACACTCGCTACCTGCATATATTTTAATTTCCTCCCGTCCTGCCAACACACCTACATGTGCTTTGGCCGTCCAGACGTGGCTGCTGGTAAAGATGAAAAAGTCTCAAGACAGTCCCAGAGCAGCTGTAAATGACTGAGTCTGACCCAGACCATCGTCCCTCAGCCACACGCGCTTAATTCCTCTGGAAGTTTATCTCCGTAATCTTTCTCCAGAAATTCTCTTTGGAATATAAACGTGTTTAGAAGAGAGATTTTGGTTCTCACTTCCTCTCCAGCAATTAGGTTGTGGCTGGAGTCATTAGCTTTCTCACTCCCACAAACACACATCAAGTGAAGGAAATTACCCGCAGCATGCTGAGACTCTGAGCGTGTGTTTGAAGATGGGTGGGATGAGCATGCGTGTGTGTCTGATGGGGCAGCTATAACTGCAGATACTAAAATAGCATTCATCTCAACTCAGGTGCTAGCAGTGGGAAAAACAACAGCACAGGAGCCAAACAAGCAGCAAACTCGTTCGTTTTGTTCCCCCTCTGGCCGCCAGGTTTGCACCGCAGCGGACGCAACGCTGATGCGCGTGTGCCGGGCCTCTCTGGCGGGGTCGTCCTGTGAACGCAGATTGCCAACCCAGTCTGTGCTGCCATGAGGACAACAGAGAGAAACACTAATGATGCCCGTATGGTGCCACAGATAGATTAATGGAGCGGAGACCGCAGAGATGCAGACAGACGCATATCTGAGTAAATATATAAATAAATACCATAAAATAAATGATAGCAAATGGGAAATGAAATATTTACTTACGCTTAGAGAAAACAGCAGGAGACGCAGATTTACTGCCGACATTTTTAATGTAATCTTAAGTCAATTTTGAACATTCTGAGCCTGATTCTCTACTAACAGAAAGTAACCCATGTTGTTGTTTGTGCTCCAATCAGAAGTCTTGCCAATTTCAAATTAGATTGTGTCACTTTTCTTATGCAAAACATGACATCAAGGTCTAGGCTAGCATTTTTGAGGTGGTTGCCAGGGTGTTGCTATGTGGCTGCTTGGATGATCTAGCTGCTTTTGCTTACAAGCCTAACTCAACAGGATCCTGTCTATAATAGTGTAGTGTGATACTAAATAATTCAGTGTAATACTAAAGCTTTTTAAAAATTATAACCAGTCATCATTGACGGATCAGAGCGCAGCAGATATAAATATGGACGGCAGAACCAAAGGTTATAAAGTAATAATGACTTCAGTTTGGCCCACTCTTATGGTGCTTTCTTTTAAATTATTTTTGTATTATTTAAGAGCTTGTCGGCTGTATCCCCAGCTCATAAAAAATGTTCAGTAGTTTGAAAATGACACGAGGATGAAAAAATGACACTGTTTTAACTGTGGGTGAACTATTAAACCTGCTGTAAATGATCTTCTCAAACTCACCTGTCACGCTGTTTCTGTGGCAGCCGTCATGAGTTATTTCACTTCATATTCCTCCTGTCTCAGTTCTTCTATCTTCTTTCATTTCCTCGTTCATGTCTTTCTTCCGCTCGGCCCTTTGTGTCGTGTTCTGTGCGGGGGTGAAGCTCTTCGGGCTCGGCTCCAGTCGCCCGCTGATGGCTGCGGGGCTAATTCAGCCCGACAGGGCATTAATCATGTGCCTATCCAGATTCTGTAGGGTGACTAAAAAACCATTTGTGTGTGTGTGAGAGAGGCAGATTGTGTGTGTGTTTCTGTGTGTTTGTGTGCGTTTGCTTAACATAATGTGTGCACCAAATTACAGCAGACTGGAAGCACATAAATGAAAACTGATAGCTGATGTATGAATTATGACACATGGATTTGCATGTGAAGTGACTTTTGCTTGTACACATAGGCTTAAATATTATCCACCAAAAGTGATTTTTTTAAGAATTCAAAAAATTTCATGTGTTACGCACCAGATCAAATGTTACATAATAGTTATGTAAGAACAAGAAATTACCTGAAGTGCTCAGTACACCATACTAGACAACAAGCTCAATTTAGACGAGAATTTCTGCATTTAAAAGAGAAAAGTCGATTTACATTTAATTAGTCCTGCCCCCATGATTACATTAGAACTCAGCCATCTCTGAATGATTCTAATCAACACGGAAGGAAAAGATTTTAATTGGGGAAATTATTTTTCAGTATGTCTACACTCTTAAAAAATAAAGGCCCTAAAAATGTTGCTTTGCAGCAATACCATAGAAGAACCATTTTTAGTTCTTCAAAGAACCTTTCAGTTAAAAGTTCTTGAATAAACCATTTCTTATTTAGCTTTTAATAGTCTACTGCAAAGAACCTTTGGCGTAACAAAAAGGTTAAAGGTTGTTTATGCAACTATGTATCATCTTCAGTAGTTCAAAGTGTTCGTTACACAGCTCTCATTTATGCCTGAATGTCTGTTGTACTGTTGTGATAGTGTTGCCAGGTCACATGTTCTTTAAGATGTGGATGATTAGTGCACAGAGCTCAATCATGTTACGAATTCTATGTGAATATGATTCACGCAGGTGAGAACCACAAGAGATATGACGACTTCACAGCGATTTCTTTAATCTGATCTCTCACAGACGCCGTTTGAAGCACACCTCAGATTTCCTCTGTCTGGAAGGCGTCGCGTCCGGAGGGATGTTCATTCTTCAGGCTGTTGGGATTTGTAACCCTTTTGTGGAGGTGGACACTCAGGGCTAATGCAGGTAGCCAGCAGTGGCCTGGGAGTCAATTAGTCACTGCGGTGCACAATACAAGCTGACAGCCGCACCTGCTGGCCACACACACACACACTCTCTCCTGCACTCACTGCAGGCTACCAGAGAGAGAGAGAGACAGAGAGAGAGAGAGACAGAGAGAGAGAGAGACAGAGAGAGAGGGAGAGAGAGAGAGAGACAGAGAGAGAGAGAGAGAGAGAGAGAGAGAGTCCCAGAGCACTACACTCAACGCGGCCTTCAGCTTGTTAGAAGACGTCCGCTGTGCTGAAATGGGCTTGAGTGGAGAGCGGGGGCCAAATATTTATAAGTTATGAAATTCAATAGGGAGTGATGAATATGATGCACACCAGAAGTGTGGTAAGTGCGTTAGTGATAAAACATGAATGCAGTCGGGCAGTTAATAATGGAGGCTGACAGAAAACACTGGAGACACTGAACGCGCTCAAACAGTGTGAGCTAATCCTTGAAAACACTGTGAAACTGAAACCTTGGCAAATCCAGGACGCCCATCAGCCATCTCCAAACTTCTGGCTTTCTGGAGACTTTCTGGAACCCCAATGATGTATGTAAATTTATCAGCTTTTCCTTTTTTTTGCAAAAGTGTTTAGACACGGAGCGTTTTTATTCAAATCTGTAGAGTGAGATAGTGTTCAACAAATAAGAGAGAAAAGTGCAGTACAGAAAGAGTGGATACAGTGTGTTTACACAACACAAATAAAGTAATGAAGTGACATCATTAACAAACACTCAATATAACATAACATTGAATTCAGTGGATATGAAACATACGAGTGTCACGTTAATTCACTGAAACACAAGAGAGAGGAGACTGATCAGATGTGTAACAGTCATCAGCTCTGCAGTGCTCAGAGTGGCTGTGTTTGTTTTGATGGAGTGTCTTCAGTGAGTAATGCTGTAGCTGTAGTTTTGTATTCTGACAGTGGAAGAGGAGAAGATTCAGCACAATGCGCTTTGAAATCGTTCAGGAAGCTTGAGGTGTTTATGTAGCACACAGTGAATGTTTAATGAATGGTTCTCTGAGTGCTGAGCTGTCACATCAGATGGAGTGAGAGATTCTTCTGTCTGTCTGTTGAGAGGGTCAGAAGGAAAGCCACAGTTTTCACTGCTGATGCTCCTGCTGCTCATGAGAAGAAGAACAAGCTGATTTCTCTCAACTCTGAACCATTGTTAAAAACAATACACACTGCCATATCTTCCCTATTTACACCTTTCTTTCTTTCTTTCTTTCTTTCTTTCTTTTCAATTTCTTTCTCTTCAATTTCTTTCTTTGTATTGAAGTTTATTATTTTAAGATAACACAACAGTTGGATAAAATATGAGGGCAGGAGGTGTTATAATCTGTCGTCGGAGCCTCTCATTACATTTGTTTTTCTCTTTTCATTTTCTTTTTGCTCCTGTGTTTAATTGTAAATGAGAGAAGTCCCTTTGGTGAAACTCAGTTTCAGATTTACTCGTTTACTGCTGTTGCTACTTTTGTGTGATGTTGCCTAAATACATTTCTGAACTCAGCAATGACAGTGTTTTCCTGAAAGTGCAGATCATTTTGGCAGAACCGATTCTACACAATATGTGGAAATGGCCCAATAATCAGTGTTTGCAGTGTATGGAGAGCAGTGAGAGGTTAGTCCACTCTTAAAACTCTCACTCAACTTTCGGAGGTAAGTTCACAACTGTTTTAAAAGTGTATTCGGGGGAAAGAGAAATTTGTTTCTCTTTATGTCTTTCTGGGATACGTCATTTCCCTGTTATGCCCCAAAACTTTGACCTTTGAAATACTTTGAACTTGTAACCCAGATATTATATTTATATAGCCTACTTCATATTTTTCTGCATAAATATAAAAACTAAACGATATAACTGTAACAATATGTCATATAGTTTTGCTTGGAAAGAAACTGTCTTTATACGTTCTGTGTAACAGTAGAGTTTATTATGTATATACCGATCTTTGCAGTTTTCTTCTTTATATTTTAAATGTTGCTTTAGTATTTAGTGTTTTTTAATTTTACCTCTGTGGAAATGTGCCATTTTCACAGAATATGTGACAGCAGGTTAAGCGTAACATTGTAAAACTGATTAGATTTATATGTTGAAAGATATTTGGACGTTAAATGGAAAATTTTAATCTCTTTCTAAAATCTGCTTCTTTTACAGATGTAAACCATTATGGCTCTTAATGAAGTACATGTAAGAAATAATGCAGTTTTAAAGGTTTAATCCAATAGAATCTGTGTTGGTTAATTAGACATTTGTATGAGTGCAGGAAAAGGATCAGCGCTGTGGGATTATAAAAACACTCTGATTTGCTGAGGTATATGTTTCCTCTCGGGGTGGCTGTGTGCACACTAAGGAAAGTGTACTGCACTTCAAGTGACCTCAGAACTGCTCCTGTGGACCGGGAAAAAGAACAGCAGTAGGCAAGCTGAAATCTGAACTCGAGTTTAAGTTCATTTCCCAAAACTGCGAACGAGGCTGAAGAACCAAAAAGTGCAAGACAGTGACTTCAGCCGTACGACCTGCGGGTGCTCAGATGGGTTATTGAACTCAGTATGAACAGTTCTTAGGTCAGATGTCACAGCCCACACACACCATCCCCACAACTGTGCATGTATTAGCATTTTGTTGCAACTTTTACAACGTCCTGCTAGTTATGCTACAGTAAATCCGTGCTGGGTGTCAAATAATGTGCATTTCATTTGATTTCCAGCATGAGAGATTATGAATGCGTCTCATTTCCTCTATGCAGTTACTGGAGCTTTACTTTACAACTGCAGCTCCTGCTTCAGAATAACCTTCACCTGTGTCATAATTCAATGACAGTTCTCACATGTTGTCAATGTGATTTCAGTCACAGGTTGTTGTTGTTGATAATCACAAACAGATGTTCACACACTGTTCACTGTAATGTGCATGACCTCTGAAAGCGTGTGACGCTCTGTTCATACTGTATATTGTGAATTTCATTATAATTTGAATTAGTTCAGAGTAAACAGTGTGTTTGCAAAAGAATCATTCAAAAGAAAGCAGAGTGCTACATCTACTGATACTAAAGTCCCAGTGTGTTCAAGTGCGTTTTTTCTCTTAGTGCTGTTTGCGATCACGTACTCTTTCTCAGTAGTGTGGTTCAGGGTTAGGGATCGGAACAAACCCTTACTCTGAAGCATCAGGTTTTGTCATGTAATTTGCCTTGCACCATTTGTTATTCAGCCTTGGTTTGTTAAAGAGAGGTGCTATTACCATTCTAACTTATCAGACTTACGATTTCCGCCAGCCAGATGATAAAAATGGGTGATGAAATCACATAGACTTGCATTGAAGACGAGAGTCTATTACAGATGCATCACTTAAATGGCTTGAATTTTCAGCTCTTAGCATTGATTATTTGATAAGGAGATGGACTTAAAGCAGCTAATCGGGCAGCATCCCTCATGCTGTCTGTGGTAAATGAGGGTTAACGCCAGGTGACTCATTACAGATGGAGAAAGACCATCATTCATTTGTCTGTCTGTGGCTTTTGCCGTCACTTTGGACTTTGTGTTTCAGTTTTTGAATGAATTACACTGTTGAGCTGTTGGAGATTTTGTTATTACTGTGCTTTATGTTTACTGACTTGATATTTATAGCCATCGTGACATTAAATTAACAGTTGCAAACTAACATGCATGACCTAAACATTTCTTTTTCCGTTTTTGTATTTCATGGGACGTTTAAGTATTAGCAGAAGCTTGTAGTGATTCAAACAGTTTGTAGCTCAACAGGTTTTCTTTCTGTCTGGCTGTCCTCACTGTTTATTGGCCTCTCTCCTCATCCATCAGAACCTTTGCCGTCCAGCTTTAACCACTTCCTGTTACAGGTCAATGAAAGCCATACAGAAGTTCAGTCTCATATGGCTTGACTGATAAGCAGAGCAGATCTCTGACCACTAAGTGGTCTGAGACACAGAATGCTTGATGTCTTATAGGAAATGAATGACTTATCTTTTCCACTAAAGTGTTGGGCAGGCAAACGTCTGTGCTGCTCCTGGCTGGAGCCCAAACAGTGTCAGCTGCACACATGCCATGATGGAGAAAAATCTCTTTCTTCTGACACCAAGGCCAAGGTGAGCATCCATGAAGGGGGGTAAGTTATAATGCAGGACAGAGGGGACCTGACCCGGCTCTCCTGCCTGCAGTCACACACTGCCCCTGCAGCTTCTGGTGCTGGGATGCTCATAGTTTGGTGCTTTTGATAGATGGGTTGGGAAAGTGGATTTTATTTCCTACAGTGAAGGTTCTTGTGTAAGGGGGGTGAAAAAGTGGCTGTTATATGTCACGTTTCTAAAGATAAAGTTTTCTACCCAACACATAATGCATGCATCTGTTTAACGGAAAAGTTCACCTCAAATACAACGTTCCATATTTGTAGGAGTTTCATCATGCCAAAAAACACAAAAGATGTTTTAGTATTGTTTGTGGTGATCTGTTCCATTCAGGGAAGGCATGTGCTGAGCAGGAGAATGGACATGAAAGCATCATTAAAATAGTCTAAAATAGAGAATATAAATATGATTTCATTTACATTATAATATACAGTGTGGGGGTAGTTCTGTTATATGGGTTTGGAATCACATGAAGGTTCAGTTCATTGAATTTGTGATCACGTCACAGTTCTAATGTGCAGAGCAGTTGGGCTGTTTAATCTGCACCTGGGATAAGAAGGTCATTGACTCACTCTTTAGTTTTTTTATTCATGTCTAACCCTCAGTGGTGTCCCTTAATCATCTGCTGAGCAGTGAGGTGTGACCCTGAGTGAAAGACCACGGCTCTGCTGAGAAGATCCCAGAGATTCAGAAGAGCGTCATAAATACAGACACATCATCAGAACAAATCTCTCCCTGCCCGCCATTTCTCCTGCAGTCACTTCAGGCTCTGTCAGATTTTAGCCAAGGTTTCCTCAGGGATTTTGTTGCCTCACAATGTATATCCTGCGTTTTTAGCCTTACCGCTGAGCTAATCCTCTTTGGAAAGGAGAAAAGCGGTCAAGCAAAACTGATCGACTCTCCTGACCTTCAAACAATATTTTATAGATGAGGCCGGCGAGTAATGTGCTCTTCCTAAGACCGGGAGCAGATGAAAGTTTTCAGCAGCGCAGAGCTGAGAACCATTCAGAGCTTCAGATCAACCGTGTCTGAATTGTCACAGGAGAGAGAAAAAAACATGCTAACATCATAGGACCAGGTGATGGAGGAGAAACAGGAAGTCATGTCCTCTCAGCCTGTGGAGAGCTTGACAGAGATACCTCTGTGCTATGGTTTTAAACTTTATTTATCTTTTACTTTTCCATTTTATACTGTTTATTTCTTTTTCCTTAATATAAAGTGCCTGAAGTTAACGCCACATGTGGAATGTGCTGTGGTGAGTCTTATGAGATGATGTGTCCAGGTCATAATTCCCCTTATAACCAGAAACAAAGAAATAAGAAATATTATTTTGCCTGAGGCCTGCATAAAACCTTCAGAAATTGTCTCAAAAAATTGAATTGTCCTTCCACCCTCCAGTTTTCATAATGCAAAAGATAAAGAAAAATATTGAAGTGAAAGACAAACACCTCATTACTGTTTTGAGAACAAGTGTTTCCACAGCATTGTCATACTGTGCTGATTTGTATTAGGAAAAAAAATGTTCCAGTAATGAGCATCTTAAGAGAAAAACCACCGGGAGTGAGAATGAAGAGTTTACATTTGTTGTGGTAATGGGTAATTGGAGGGCAGTGAGCTAATTGTTGTTAAAATTATTTTACTATGTAAAACTTTTTTAGTCTTTTTCTTTATGCAGAATGGAATAGAGTTTTATTTCGGGGTGGAATGTGATATTCTGATCTGTTTTCATTCACTGTAACCTGAGTTCTGGTTGGAGGAAGGGTTGTATTGTTATAGACCGGAACGTTGTAAGAATGTAACGTAATGCAACGTTAGTGATTTCTGCTGTTTGAGTTGAAGGAGGGTTTCATGTCCCTCATTTAAATTCAGAATTTGTGTTTGTAGGACAGTGAAGAGAACAGCAGACAGCGTCATTATTTCTCAGTAAACATCTGATTGTTTCAGAAACACAAAGTCAGTTGTATATTCAGACAGCAGATGTGTGTGTGTTGCTGTTCTCACAAGAGCTGTTTACTGTGAAAG
This sequence comes from Ambastaia sidthimunki, assembly GCA_036877625.1. NCBI lineage: Eukaryota > Metazoa > Chordata > Actinopteri > Cypriniformes > Botiidae > Ambastaia > Ambastaia sidthimunki. The sequence goes on along the minus strand of JAZGTK010022549.1, from coordinate 547 downwards.
AAGCGTTTTACAATCTGCTTTCATGTTAAAGCAACAGAGTCTGTGAACTCTTTATGTGACATTAATTGAGCATGTCTCTCTTCATCCCTTTTTGGGCATATTTTTTGTGTGATTATCATTTATATATAGCCCTATTTTACTAGAAACACCATAAATAAACTATGGTTTATTTATGCCACACACACGCACACACGCACACACACACACAGACACAGACACACACACACACACACACACAGGAGAATCAGAATGCTGGTGGCAGTCTGGTGATTTTGGGAGTCTGATCAACAGCTCACAGAAAGAGGAGGGGGAGGGTGTTAATGGCATTTTTGCATTCAGCTATCAGCGTCTTATAAAGCAACCAAATCATGTCCATTCAGCAGAAACTCTTTGGTTCTTAATAGCTTGATGGACTGAAGAGATCAGAACAAACTCAGTGTTTGGCTCGGGTCCCACCCCTCACTTCACACCTGTCTTTCAGAATGAAAGGCTTGGTTAGAAAGATGTTGGAACTCATTCACACTGTTCATTTGTCACCTCTGACGCT